>ML304268.1:0-27351 GCA_005239505.1 Nicotiana paniculata
TTACCCCAGTAGTGAAAGCAGTCACATGGTCACGTGGGTCAGTTGTTCCATCATATTTGGGAAGGTCGGACATTTTAAACTTCTTGGGTATAGGCAAAGGTGCCGCACTTGGCTTCCAAGGTTGTTGAGAATATTTATCAACATCAATGACTTTGATGATAGGTGGTACTCCAGGAATTTGTTCGATGCGATCATTCAGCTCCTTCATCTGTTTCTGCATGATTAGCAGTAAATTTTGTAATTCTGAGTTATTAGATATACCTGGTCTCATTTCGAGAGATTCATTAGGAGTATCTCCTCTTCNTCACTTGAAAAGCAAACAAAGATTATCAGATTTCCGGTAACGGAACCAATTTGTTTAACCAAAGAATTAGGCCCTTTGACTAAAGCTTATTTTTAAGATGAACACGGGTTACTAATAATCAAGGAAATGGAGAAAAATGAATAACAGGCAATATTGCAGAAATATAGAAAAGCGAAGTCAATTATATTCGAGAATCAAATGCCTTTACAAGTTGTATTCTCCTCCCTTATATAGGAGATTCTTATAACGTACAAATCTTGCTATGGTTGCTTATTAATGACTAATTATGACATTAATGAGGCGTTACAAATGATAACGGTAATTGGGGGTATGGTTACATAACATTCAAGTAATCAATTGTGGGTCTTTGAATCTGCCCGTAGCTTTGTCTAGATTCATTCTGACCGTGTCTCTCCCCTGTTTTGATCAGGTTGAGTTTCCCGTGGCTGATAAGCTCGAGGGTTTACTGAATCGTGCCTCTTTGTTCCGTACTTCTTCAAAGAATCACATTCAGCTGTCGCGTTTTCATGTGTCCACGTGACTGGCTGAGTTGTCAAAAGCTGGCTTACGTGTGAAACTCTTTTTTACTAATATATATAAGCTAAACTCTATACACTAAATCATCTACTATATAAGTAAGGGACACAGACGAATATATGATCTATTTAAAACTTTATTAAAATTGAATAAACAATTGTTCCATAATAAATACTATATCTAAACAAAACTCATGGTTAATAGTATATATCCCAACAGAGATTCCTTAGTAACGAGCAAAGTCAAAACATGATAATCGGGGCACCTAAATTCCATGTGAAATTTATGCCGTGTTCATTACAAACGAGGGGAATAAACTAATGCCGACCAGTACAAAGTTGATGAAATGCAGAACATGTCTAAGGATGGGATTAGCCTCTGTAAGAGAACCTGTACTGAGGAATATTTTAATAACAACTTGAAATTCAGAAATCAACAAAACATTGAAGGAACTCTAGTCCAGAAATTTTGCCCCTTTTTATTTCTTGATATTTCCTTATTAAGAAAAATTCAGAGCTCTTTTTGTTTGTCTTTTTTTCTGTAGTGGATTTCAGGTTGTCAAGTCAATCCTTATGGCCAAGTTGGAGATTCAAATTCAGACAAGGAAAACGGCTAGACCCTCAACTCCTACACCGGACCACCTTCGGTTCCTCAAGCTTTCATTGTTTGATCAGCTAGCTCGTCGTATCTATGTACCAGTACTACTCCACTACTTGCCGAGCAGTGAATGGAACAGCCAGAAAACACTAAAAGATATGATAAGCTGCAAAAATCTTTGGCTGAGACCTTAGCCAAGTTTTACCCTCTAGCAGGAAGATTTAGAAAAGATGACCTCTCAATTCACTGCAATGATGAAGGTGTTGAGTATGTTGAAACCAAAGTGAATGCGATTCTCGCTGAATTCCTCCACGAAGGACCCAAGAATATTGGTCATTTGGATGATCTTCTTCCTAAAACAGATTTGCTATCAACTCCATTACTTGGAATCCAAGTAAACATATTCAATTGTGGAGGCCTAGTCATTGGAATACAAATTTCTCTCATGGTAGCAGATGCTTTCACGTTAACAACATTTGTCAAGGAATGGGCACATATTAGCCAAACAGGGAAGACAACAGGCTGTCTCTCAAGTTTCGGCCACTTGGAACCGCTCTTTCCCACAACATTGCTATCAGTACCTCACCTTTCACCACCTTCCAACAGAGGCGCTCAGATTGTCAGGGAAAGGTTTGTGTTTAATGCTTTGGCAATAGCAAAGCTGAAAGACAAAATTGGCTCAAGTGCCACATTCACAAAACCTACTCGAGTGGTGGTTGTTATATCGTTAATATGGAAGGTTCTAGTGGGCATTTCCACAGCCAAACATGGACATTCAAGGGACTCTACTTTATTCTTTCCCATAAATTTGAGGGGAAAATCAAATTTACCATCTTCAGAACATGTTATAGGGAATTTCTTGATGTTTGGAATTGCTACTCTCGAGGCAAACAAATCAAGAACAGAGTTGAATGATTTTGTTAACTTGGTAGCAAATGCATCAAGGAACACATCTGTAGGCATTGGTAAGGCAAGCATCAATGATATTAACTCTATGGTTGTTAACAATAACACCGAATTTTTAAACAAGTTTGGTCAGAAAGACAAGATGGACATTTATGCTATGACTAGTTGGTGCAGATTCCCCTGGTATGAAGCCGACTTTGGCTGGGGAAAGCCATTCTGGGTGAGCTCTGTGGACAAGTCTGTGGAATTAATTAGTCTTTTTGACACAAAAGATGGTGATGGAATAGAAGCATGGTTAGGTTTGAATGAGAATGATATGGCTGAATTCAAGAGAGACCCTGACATTTTGACATATTGTCCTCCACCACTTCAGAAGTAGCATTTGATTCCTCAAATTGGATAAAATGAAACTACATTTGTCCAGTTGACAATTGTTTATGGTCTGTAACTGGTGTTCCAAATTTCAAGTGTTCTCTTTCATCAGAATTATTATTCTGCTGTTTGGGATCCTCTAAAGAAATTGCTTGTTTTGATCCAGAACCTGCTAAGCGTTTTTAGGGACTCAGATTTAGTTTTAGTAATTGGCTTATCTTTCTCTTTTTGAGTTTGATGTTTAGATATTAAGATGATTAAAGATTTAGCTTAAGTGGTTTTCTTGCCACTTCATTTCTGTTGTTCATGCTCTGAGAATTGCATCCGAATTGAATGGTTTGAAATATCTTGCAGGAATGCTAAAATATGTAACATATTTTACCAGATTACAAAAAAGTTAACTCATTTAACGGTATGTCACCATTAAATAGATGACAAAAGAAAACATATTTTTTATAAGGATTTTTTAAATTCACTAGAACAACTCCAAGTTTAAGGCAACCTTTACTTTTCCAAAAAAATCACTTATTTCCCGTTTTCACGTATCTGAAAAACTCATCTCCTCCTATTTACTTATTCAAATTCACCGTATTACATATTTTATAAAGCCAAGCCCTAGTAGCCAAATGCCTGGTATCTTCGACCCTTACCTCCATTTTCTTCTCCAAAATAGAGTAAAATTACTCCAATCATTACTCCATTTTTTACTCTAAAAAAGAATATTTTATTTTATTTTCTTATTTCTATTATATTACTATCTTTTATTTAAATTTTATTTTCTTATATATATTAAATAAATTCTATCTTTTTTTCTTTTTTACATATTCATCAATAAATTAATATAAAATTATTTTATACCATCAATTTTTAAATAATATAATTTGTAAGCAAATATTATAGATTATATGTATTAACGAATAATTCAAATAAAAGTGAAATCATTGATATACAAGATAATTAAATACATATTACATTATGGTAAAATTCAGATTAAATATAACATAAATATTCAACTTCCACCTCTAATATGCTCCCATAAATGAAATTAATTTACATAAAAATAACTTACAATAAAATTAGCTTACAATTTTACGTAAAAATAATAAATGCACGAAAATTAATTTTTCAAAATTATACGCCAAAGTTAAGATGTTTTAATAGTTTAAAGATATTCATATATAGTCAGACCTTTCTGTAACAGCAATTATATATAACAACACTTCACTATAAAAGTCAAGTTTTTTCGGAACCAATTTTTCATATTATGTTATAATATATGTTCTCTATAAAACAGCACTTCGCTATAACAGCCAAAAATATTCGGAACAAACGAAACTGTTATAGAGTGGTTTGACTGTACATAATTAGGTATATATAAATAGATAAATTAAAAGAGTTAATAATAAAAATAATAATAAAGTAAGGATGAATAGTAATGGAGGAGATAAATAGTGTCCGTCCAAATTTGGAGTAACACTATTCATACCCCATTTTGGTGTGGGGGGGGGGGGGGGGGGGAGGGGAATAGGAAAGGATTGGAGTCACATTTTGACAAAGTTTTGGAGAAATAGGGGAGGGTTGGCACCTTGCATTGGTAGTTAGACGTCACATTTTAATCCATTCCATAGTTTTGGAGTTCTATAAACAACAACAACTACTTAAGAGCAACTTGCGAAAAACTCATAGCGCATATAAAATATGTGACTTCAGTTTGATAAGTAAACTTGACTTTTGTATTTGCAAAGTGCAAATAGAGATGGAGATTGTTGGTGCTTGCCCGGACGTGACTTCCACCAAACGCACGGAAAGGTATCAGCGTTATCACAAAAGGTAACAAAAGAGAAAGAAAAGAAACTCGTATTCTGTGCAATGAAATTTTAACCATGATTAATTAAACGCTATCATTTAACCGTTAAACGATATATACTTTCGACATAAATAAGTACTTTTCCCCGCGTAAGATTTCTTGATTAGACCACTTCAGTTTGTGGCATCCAATTCTAACCAATGACCAACTTTTAAAGAAAGTCCCCTTTGTGTCTCATTTCTTTTTCCTTACTCTGTCTTTTCTTCTAGCCCCTCTGGCACATATATGGATGATCAATTCTCGGCAACAAAAAGAAAAAGTGCTCTTTAAACTGAAAGTGAAATAATTCTCCACTGAAGCCTATTTACGAACACCTTTTAGTTTTCAAAATACCAATATGCTGCTGTATCATCTTTGGGCAACTTTAAGGCTCAGCTAATTAAACACCTACTTATTATCAGCAAAAGGAATCAAACCAACAACCCGTCATGTTTAAATTGCCAACAATGACTCATTAACATCAAATTGGTACCAAGCGTTACAGCCAATAGCAAGAGTGCAAATACATTCTGCAATGCAAGAAATACATATTCTTTCAATATCTTTTTCCTCCTTTTCACTAACCCTTGAGATGGGACCAAGGACAAAGTGAATCGCGTTACTTTCTTATCAACGCTAATATACATTTAAGGACAAGAAGAATGTCCGTATACATAATCTGCACCAAGAAACCACTATTCCATTACAAGTAGTAACAATACTATGACAAAGATATGAATTATTTGTTATGGTATCCCGAGTTTGCATCCAGGTGTGATTGCTATGTCTCCAGCAAGTGGTTCACCAACAAGAACATCTTATCAGTTCCCAAAGCCTAGAAACATTAATATGTTATGAATTCTATATAGTAGACTTATTCTCCACGCTTGGTTTACCATTTGTTGTGCTGGTGCTGGTTGCAGGGCGAATAAGGTCCAACCCATACACATGGCCCATTTTTGCACGTTTTGTTTCCAGATATTTCTTGTTTTCTTTTGTAATGGGACACAGAAGTGGGACCCTACCAGAAATTGCCAAACCATAACCCTTAAGCCCTCTATATTTTGCAGGATTGTTTGTCATCAACTTCATGGTTCGAACACCAAGGTCCCTCAACATCTGCACAAGGATACAAGTTTAGCTTTGCTATATGATACGTTGATTTACATAGAATTTACAGCATGATGCAGAAAGAGCTCATATGTACACCAGATTTTTTTTATAGAAAGTACCTGTGCACCAATCCCATACTCTCTTGAATCAACAGGCAAACCAAGCTCTTCATTTGCTTCGACAGTATCACGTCCAGCATCTTGTAAATTATAAGCGCGAAGTTTGTGACCCAAACCAATTCCTCTACCCTCATGACCACGGAGGTAAACCAAAACCCCCCTGCCAGCAGCCTCAATTTGTTGCATTGCAAGCGCCAGCTGGTTCCCACAGTCACATCTGGCTGAACCGAATATATCTCCTGTGAGGCACTCTGAGTGTACCCGGACAAGAATATCTTGGCCGTCTCCAATATCTCCCTGTTCATTCCACAAACCCGTCCAAAATCAGTCCCAAACACGAAACGAACTTTGCCAATCGGATATTAACATAGTTTGCATTAATATAAATTTGCTACAAGGATGCCTAACTGTAAGATGGTGTGCGATACAATCGCACACGTGCTCTTCCCCTTCACAATTAAGAAAAAGATGGAACCTCATGTATCTACTAGATATACCTAGTTTTGTGATTACTGCAACACAACAAACTGAAATATACATACATTTTCAGACTAGTCCAACCACTGCAGAAGATATATGAGAGAATATCCCCAAAGGTGCTCACCTTAACCATAGCAATGTGCTCAATTCCATCTATTATTGACTTGAAGCAATGGGCAGTGAATGGGCCCCACATAGTAGGTAATCTCGCTGCAGAAGAGTGCTCTACCAACTGATCTCTTTTCCTCCTATATCTGTAAAAGGAAGTTCTGGTCAGATGATATACCAAAAATTTAATGTAGTAGAAACAAGTGGAAGAGGGGCAAACTGGTTTGCTGGACAAAGCAAGGACAACGAAAGTCACATCTAACAAATTATAAGATGTTAGTGCAGCTAAATGCAGACCAAAAAGGGAAAAAAATCAAACGTAGACTTCTTATTCAACATAGAGAACTATTGACTTAAAGGGGAATTGACTGATATAAAAGCGGGGAAAAAGAACATTCTTAAGAGTTGTTTAGTTAGAAACATAATGTGGATTCATAATTAGGAAGCTATTACAGCTTGGTGCTCCTGGCTATAAAAATAGAACTTTAACACAACTCTTGGTTTCTCTCGAGGGATAAGGGGCATGAACTTTTGCATAATTTCTTATGCAGTTAGGATGAAAGAAAGATGAAGCTAAAAAGAAAACAGATCCAGAATAAAAATAAAAAGAAGCTTCTCACTTCAGAACCATCAGAAGTATCTAGACATCACGTTACAGGACAAAACAATAAAGCACCAAGGAATTATTCAGAAACAACGATTCCTAATGAAATCAGAAGGAGATCTGCTAACTACCTGATTAAATCAGCAACTGATATGATCTTCAAGTTATGTTCTTTTGCAAATTGACGAAGCTTAGGCAATCTGGCCATGGAACCATCTTCATCCACAATTTCGCATATTACTCCAACGGGGTCTAAGCCAGCTAACATGGCTAGATCCACAGAAGCTTCAGTATGTCCAGCTCGTTTTAGAACCCCACCTAGCCTGTATTTCAAAGGAAAAATATGACCTGGTCGGTTGAAATCCTCAGGCTTCGAATCTCCGGACGCAAGTGCCAGTACTGTCGTTGCTCTATCTTGAGCAGACACCCCTGTAGTTGTTCCATGTTTTGCATCCTGTGTGATTGTTTTACCAGCAATACTCCATAAGTATCAATTTAAGAGGATACTACTAGACTAGGATGCTAAAAGGACAACCAGCAGCAAGAGGAAGCACACACCAGGAATAATTCTCAGAAAGTCTTTTGACTCAGAATCCCAGTAAGAAATTAAATGCTAGCAGTAAATGTTTGTAAAAAACGAGCCTTAAGTATGTTGGTTTACATGTTTGCCATTACCAAATGTAGAAGTAAAACAGAGAAGACAAAGATAGTTGTGCTCCACACAGCTGCAAGAATTGTATGCCCCTGGGAAACACAGTGTTCCGGCATTGACTGGGAGTTAAAGTTATTGCATTTAGGAAAGTGGTAAGCAAAGAAAAGTTAAACCTAAATTTCAGAATTTCTGTTCTCCTCATCTCTCAAAACAGAACAAATCCACTGTGATTCATTTGATATGTTAAAATAGGGAACACATTTGATAAGTTTCTTTGCACATATTTACTTTTTCATTTTCTGAATTCACGAAGTGTCGAAGTCAGCTTGAGGTCACCACGAATACTTGCTAATGAGGTGCTAATTACATATCTTATGTATCCCAGCAATTATGGTGTTGCACTAAGGTAGTATTCTTTCTATCTACAGACTGCCCACAAAATAATACTAATAAGCATTTTTTTAACTCTTGTAACAAATTCATAACATCTTTCATTCTTTCTTTCTTTGTGTCGTATGCTTTAGATATCAAACAACTTAGATACTTTTGAATGTATCAGGGAGGTTTGGAAATGTTAATCCAGATTCTGAAATGAGAACAGCCTGCCAATAAGTAAGTAAATTTTCCTCCTCCAACAAAGAGACATGAAGGTGAGTGATTAAGTTAATACATACCACTGAGACTGTAAATGCTGTACAAAGTTTCTCCTCATTCTTTTTATCGTTTACCATCAGAGGAAGCTGTAACCTCTCCAAGTCTTCCTCTAACATGCTCACACAAACTATCCCTGTTCCATGCCTCACAAAGAAAGCCATAGCTTCTGGTGTAGCTTTGGATGCAGCCATTACTAAATCCCCTTCATTTTCTCTGTCTTCATCATCTACAACTAGCACCATCTGCAAAATGGATTGACTTAGTTTACACAAAATGAGAGACAAGCTTTTGATGAATTTTAAGAACCTTCTTTTTTCTTTTTTTTCTTTTTGATAAGTTTAAGAACCTACTTTTCCTTGGCGAACGTCTTCGATGGCCTCAGGAACAGATGAGAAACCTTGTGTCGGACGATCCAAATCGAATTCATCATTATCTAAAGGAAAGCCATTTGTTGTGGGAACAACATCTGCTGCTAGTGTTCCAAAGGCTACAGCATCAGGTTGAGTCTCCGTTCCAGTAAATAGACTACTGAACAGAGAACTGTCACTCCTGGATTGAGAAAGGGCGTCTCCTTCACTCGATAAGAATGCAGATTTAATCTTAAAACCATTCTTGATGGTAAAGTGTGCTCTAGCATTAAGCCGTATGAATGACTCTGAAGAGACCCCATTAACTGAATATACATCTCCAGAGTGCAGTCCATTGAACAACTTGAAGTTCTTTAATGCTCTACAAAAAAAGTGAGCAAATCAGGTAGATGAAAAATCGATATTTAAACGGGTGAATATTGAATGTTCAACCACATTAAAGATTTGAATATTATAACTAAGCTGATGCCAATAACTGATCTTAGCAAGTTTTTGCATTGCTAAATATGCTACACCTGAATAAATTTTACACATCCATTTTCCTGCTTAGCTTCGTCTCTGTGCTAGCCAAAATCTATTTGCTTAAAGATCAGAAGTAGCAACAAAACTAAACCTTTTTTCTAAACAAAAGACATCATCAATATACACCAATTGTTATTGTTACATAAGTTTTCTGATAATGGTACATATTAAATCTCCTAAAATTCTAACAATCATCTATGCAAAAGCGACTGTGGACTCTTGACACCTTCAAGAGTTCTGTTACTCCTTCTCCCCATATAAGCCCAAAAGCATATAAAAACTTAATAAACCCCTTTTTTTGCAGGAAAATTTTAAATCTTACTTCAGGTGCAACTATTAAGCCTCAATCCTTACTAAACAAAAAGGCATCAAAAATTCCATGACAAAGGCAAATATAAGGAGACTTTAAAAGCATTAAAATTATACAACTAAGTGATGCAGATGACTCTAAAGTTGAACAAAAACAACACCATAACTTGCACAAACAAAAGATGCTGAATCCACAGTGTATTCACATAATAAGAACAAAGTCCTCAAACTGATCCAAATTAAACATGCCCAAAAAAAGAATGAATCCGGTAGAAGGACTACAAAACCCCAAAATCAAATTAGAAATACAGCTCAATTGGAAAAGCACAATTCTTGGAAAATAAGGAAAGAAAAACTTACTCGGAACGAGATAAACATGTTGAAGAGAGAGAAATGTTGATGGAAGCCATTAAAGTTCTTTGAACGAAAACAATAAGATTCCAGAAAGGTTTAGGAAATAAGAGGTTGGTTGGAAGAATTAAATGCTATGGTACTTTGCTGGTGATGTCCTATTTCTCACTGTCCAATAGGAATCTATATATAGCTGCCCACAAGTGGAATATTATATCCCCATTGAACCAACAAATGTTTCTAAATTTTTTCAACAGCATGCCGTTTTTTTGGTTGATAATAAAGTTAACATATTGGATGGATAACCCTTGGTTCATCGTATTATGTCGTGCGAAAGAATAAGCCAGAATTTAAAGTTTATTGATTTTGAATTTGTCATAAAATTTATATCTCATTTTAGTTATTGGGTTTGTATTTATATATATATATATATTTATATTATATTAAAACAGAAAGCTCCTAACTTAAAAGTTAAATTACCATAATACTCTTCTGAATAATTTAATTATTATTTTTAGTTTGAAAAAAAGAAAACTGGTGCAAAACACCTCAAATCGAATAGTGTCCTTTGATACTTATTAGGTTGGATTTAATCCTTTGCCTAAAAGTTATTTGGTTGTACATTAAACTATTCGACGTAAAGAACATTTATGTCAACCTCACACGTAAAAAAAATTTAGTATATGAAGAGAAAAAAAAGTTGTACATTTCTTGTCTATCTCATATTGTAAGTTTGCTTTTCATGTTTTCAGATTTTGATACGGTAGTATATTTTCACTGTTTAATTAATTTGATATATATGTGTAGTAAACTTTTTATCAAACCTTTTAAAAATCAAAATTTCATATTTGTCTTCGTTTACTTTTATTTCATAGAAATTTTTTTGGTTACTGGAGTTTTCTTTGTTTCCATTATTTTAGTTATTTTAAATGTTTTCTCCATTTCAATTTATATGAAGGTATTTAACTAGACATTAATTTTAATAAAAAAAAACAATATTGAAGCTTACGCTCTAATATAAGCTATAAGAATTTTTGTGGCTTGTTAATTGACCTTCTCACTAACGGTAATAGAAAGTTTAAAACTAAATCGTTACTAAATATAAAAGGATTTCATTTCTTGAAACCAACTAAAAAAGAGTATCACACAAAATTTGGATAGAGAATGCTTTTTAATTATTTTTCTGTCGTGAACCTCTGAAAGATTAGATTCTTTTAACAATAGTTTCCTTGTTGGGGACTTGACTTCACATTTATTTGATTTCTAGAACTTAACAAATCTGATGTCTGCGTTGTAGCCTTATTTTAGTTATTTGCATGAGGTTTCATGCCTATTACAGTTGATATAATTTTTTTTTTTTTTTTTTTTGCAGTTACTAATAGATTCTATAATTCAGTAAATATTTCTTTTTGGGTTATTTTGTTAACATTAGTTTTGTTACTTGATGTGTTTTCGAGCTTTTACTTATTATTTTTTGTCACAAAATGCTAACGTTAGCATCTTTCCCAGATATGTTATCCGTAAAAAGGTTCATCCTTATTCTAACTACTGTTGTTATCGGTATTTTGAATATTGTGCCACTTGTGATTTTAATACATCAAATCATAAGACAATCTACTCTTCAGGTCCTGCAACTATATTAAGGTAGATGATCTTAATTTCAATATGATGTTGCGTTGGAGAGATGCTATCTCTTTGGATTAAAAGGAACTAATAATTTATACTTAATTATCTCAAACTAAACTATTTTATGTAATTAATAAAAAGAAACCAAGCGGAATGTAACTTTTTATGTTGAATAATGGAGAAGATCGTAAAACAAACATTGATTTGCAAATAAATATGTCTACATGCTTTTATAATTTAAACAAGAAGTCTTAAAATATTCATATAATAAAAAAATTAACGTTTTGCAATATGAATTTTATAATAATAATAATAATAATAATAATAATAATAATAATAATAATAATAATAAAGTAAGATAAATGTGCAACGCACGTTCAGAGGGACTGGTTCAAGTATAAATACAATGTTTAAGCAAAAATCAATGGGTTCATCCGAACCCGTAAACTATACGGTAGCTCCGCCACTATATTTTAACTAGGGGTATCAATGGTTCGGTTCGGCAGATTATTTTATAAAATTTGTACCATACCAATTTTTCGGTTATTCTATTATGTATAACCAAAATTAGACTTTTAGAAACCATACCAATCATGTCGGTTTCTCTTTGGTGTCGATACGGTTCGATTAATTTTTGGTATTTTTTTAGATGTCACTTAAAAGTCACTACTAGAAGCAGAATGCAACAACATACGTACTTTTATAGAACTTATCAAAACTCTCCAGATATTTTTACAATTTAAAGGGTGATGAATTAAGAAAACATGAAAGATGGTGAGAGTATAAATCCATCAACTATTCTACAACAGCGTAAAAAAAGCTAAGTAAAGACAAAGAAAATATAAATCACCTGAATCGAAAGATATTAAGTAATTGAGACTCAAGAATAAAGTCTAAAGAAGATTAAATATTCAAAAAGTATAAATTTAAATCATAAAAAAGAAAAAATATCTAGTACATTATAGTTTTCTACTCATAATCTCTAGAATACTTTTGTGTCTTGCTAGTGAATATGCTGAAAATAATTTAGATTCAATAGTAGTATAATAGGCTTGGGAACAAGGATTGCGAGTTTAATTACTTGTTGGTTTGTAATCGTTTTCATAATTTCAAAGCCCAAGAAAAATGTTAATGCTCTATTATTTTTAAATTTAATATTTAAGTATATTTTTTTTCATGTAAAGTTATTCAGTACGGTTCAGTATTTTTTCAGTTTATTTTCATAAAATAAAATCTACCCTAATTATTGGCACGGTTATAAATTTATATAAAAACCTAATATTTTATTAAATAAAGCCTAAAAATCGATTCGATGCGATACAGTTCAATCGATAATCGATTTTTAAATATCCACTGACACCCCTTACCGTGACAACTAATTTAATATGTATTGGCATGAATAGCGACGATTGCCGAATATATTGGTATGGGTCATGCTTCAGCACGATTACAAGCATGGATCCCCATAATATCCTAGTATTAAAAATTAGGCATGTGGATAAGTGAGTTCGCATACAAAATATTTGAATTAGGAGTGATTATTAACATATATATATAGAGAGAGGGGGGCTATAGCGAGGAAATAATTTCGAAGAAACTCGAAATGCAAGTTTTAGAAAAGTTTGTGCAACGCTCTATATTTGGAGAGACAAAAATAATACCCCATCTTATCATCTTTATGGATATTTATAATATTTTTTGATAATATTAGAGGAACAAATCTTTATAGAAATATGATTTTATTTTCTGGATATTACTACTCAAATATTAGCAAATTATGAGATCAAGAGCAACAAATCGATTAGGAAGTTCTAGTCAGTGGACAACAAATATGTTTACGTTACTTTTATTTAATCAAAAGTTTGATTCCTACATATACATGCATGCTAAATGCCTACTAGCTACAACAAGTTAGGAACACCTACTAATGTGCTACAGTAATATAAATAGAATACTCACAATTTGTCATTTTTGTTGTATAACTATTGAAGTTACGTGATTAGGAAATAATAAATGGTACCTCTCCATGTTTAATTATTATTATTGGGAATTTCTGAAAAAAATATCTCAGATTTTGAGCTTTGGCTATGCGCAATTATTTTTGTCACAGAACGATTTACCCTCGAGTTGAAACTTTCCTATGCGAATTCTAATTTAATTAAGTCTCGTTGCGAAATCAAAAAAAGGATAATTAAAGAAAATCTAAGAAGAAAACAATGAAAGAAGGAAGAGGAATGGGCAGAAGCTATGGCCCAATCAGACTTGTCTGTTATTAATTGCATATATAACCCATTTGCGGCTCTTATTTCCTGTACCAAACTCTGCTGGACCAATCCAATCGCAATCCCTGATCCCAGTTTTCGGTTTTCAATTTTGTACCAATTTCCATTACCAATTTTGGCTGCTGGTCAAAGTGTGGCCCACTTGAGTCTTCTTTTACTCGTTTTCATTTCGCTTCATCCCCTTTTTATTAGTACTTCGTATCTTTTAAGAATTTTCTGAATATTCACAATGTGTAATTTACGAGATTTTTAAGGCGTCTTCGGGGAAGCTCGGATGAGGCGCACCAAAAATATCCCCCGATGACATGACACGAAAGTCTCAAGATAGATAGACACTTTTTAAATTAAAATAAAATTTATAGAGTAAGTCTTTTATATAATATTTAAATTTTGAAAGGAGACTTAAAAGTTTAAAAATAAACTGAAATATATTAAATTTAAAAGTTAATATATTTTTTTATTGATTGAAGCCCTAATTTATAGTTTTTCTCAATTTTTTCTCTTGTCCGCTTAGTCTACTAATATCTCTCAAAAGCAATTAATATTTACTTATTTTTTACGGCTACAAAGATAACTGCATTCTCCTTCATAGCAACAAGTTCAAAGTTCAAATTGCAGATTAGTCATCATTTTTTTCCTCCATGTAAAATTTTTTATTCTTTTCGACTCAATTTACTTGTGCTTGTAAGTTGCGTATAATAGATTGTTTTAACTAATTTTTTGGGGGATGGAGCACATCTATATATATTTCACATATTTATAATTTTCTTCAATTTTATGTAATTTTACCTGTTTATAAATATTTACTATAAATTTTATAAAATATTAAAACTTAATATCCATGGGACTTACGCTCCGTGCCTCGAAGCTTACGCCTCGCTGAGACATATGTAAAATGATTCGTTTTATGCCCACGCCTTTTAAAACACTGATCCCCACTACACAAAAAGTGGATTACACGTTATGAAGTAAAAACTTTGGAGAACAATAGTCAATTTTGAGTTGATATCGATAACTATTCTTTGATTAGGGAAATAATATAATTTATATAATTTCGTCATGTAAAATAAGATGAGATGTATTATAACGTCGCAATATTGTAAAAATTGCATGGGACACCTTATTTGGTCGCCCCTTTTTAACCTGTAATCGCTTTGTTTTTCTGTTTGCATCCGTACCCATTTTTTTGTTAAAAGCCTTTTAAAAAGACGATTTTGCATGTTTAAGTTGAAGTTTTTGTTAAGCACGTTTAAGCTGCAGTTTTAACAAATGTACTAGAATACTTCAGCTCATGAAAAAGCTCTTTTGGTATGAAATTTTACTTCAGCATGTAGGAGAAAATTACATAGTGCAGGAGGAAAATTTCAACACATTTTTTCTGAAGTTTTTAAAAATGAACTAAACAACTTCAACAATTTCTGCTGAAGTTTCGGAAAAAGCTCATGACAAAAATATTGAATGCAGGAAAAAACTTCAGCATATTTTAGTGCTGAAATCTTAGCAAATGAACTAAAAAACTTCAGCCTGTTTAACTTCTAAATTTAACTTAAGCATTCAAGAGAAAATTACGTAGTGTAGAAGGAAAACTTCAACACGTTTTTCCTGAAGTTTTTAAAAATGAACTAAATAATTTCAGCATTTTCTGCTGAAGTTTCGGAAAAAAGCTCATGACAAAAATATTGAATGCAGGAAAAAACTTCAGCATATTCTAGTGCTGAAGTCTTAGCAAATGAACTAAAAAACTTCAGCTTGTTTAACTTCTAAATTTAACTTTAGCATTCAAGAGAAAATTACGTAGTGCAGGAGGAAAACTTCAGCACGTGTTTCCTGAAATTTTTACAAATGAACTAAACAATTTCAGTATTTTCTGCTGAAGTTGTGGAAAAAGCTCATGACAAAAATATTGAATGCAGGAAAAAACTTCAGCATATTTATTGCCGAAGTCTTAGCAAATGAACTAAAATACTTCAACTTATTTAACTTCTAAACTTAACTTCAGCATTCAAGAGAAAATTACATAGTGCAGGAGGAAAACTTCAGCACGTTTGTCCTGAAGTTTTTACAAATGAACTAAACAACTTCAGCATTTTCTGCTGAAGTTTCGGAAAAAGCTCATGACAAAACTATTGAACGCAGGCCATAACTTTAGCATATTTTAGTGCTGAAATCTTAGCAAATGAACTAAAGAACTTCAGCTTGTTTAGACTGCAAGACAAATAGTTCAGCATTTTTGGTGTGAAGTTTTAGCAAATTATGTAAAAATTCAGCTTGTTTAGCAAATAAACCAAAAACTTCAGCATGATATGCAGGACAAAACTTCAGCATATTTGAATTTTTAGCTTTGACGTTAAATTAGGTTTAACGTGAAGAATCTTCTGCTTGACTTTGGAATTCAACGTGAAACAACTTTAGTTAGCAACTTTAGAGGAGATCTGTGGAGAGATAGAGTGATGGAGGAGAACCGTAAAGTGATTTATGCATGATGCATCTTTTATATGTTTTGTCAGGGGTATAATAGTCATATTATTGCGAATTTTTTGTCAGCTGGCTACCAAATCAATAATTTTTAAAAATAGGGTATAAGTTAAAATGTGGCATAAATATAGGGTATGACTGCAAATCCCTCCGCAATATTCAGGGGCGGCCCAAGGGTCAAGTCACTAAAGCAAAGGCTTTAGGCCCTAAATTTTGAGGGCACCAAATTTTTCTTTTTGTTTTCTACTTATATTTGTATTGAGACCCCAACTAATCTAGATTCGTATCGCGTAAGACCTAGTAAAAAAGAGAACACATTTTAACGTGATTTTTTTAACCACGGAACTCGAACCCGATATATTTAATTATGTAAGTTGGATTATATACATCTCACAACAATCTTTAGAGGAAGGGTCTAAATATATTGGGTATATTAAAATAAAAAAATTAATATTTTATAAAAAATAAAGATAATTTTTAATTTAGTATTGATGTAACCGTTTGAGCAAAAATTGGAGAAAGAGAATCACTCCCCCTAAACCCTTGTCGCGAATGTAGAAATTTTCATTATTTAAATTTTACGATTGACATTATTAGTGAGGTACCTATATTATATCCTTTTATATTTCTCACTAAAAACGTGTAATAAACTTTTAGAATTCGTTTTTTGGTATCTTCAATAGTCCAAATCTTATTTTTTATCTTTCTCAACAAAAATGTGTAATACATTCTTATATTTTCTTTCTTGGTTTCTGCAAAAAAAATTAAGTTCTCGATAAATTATATTGTTCTTTGTAGAAAGAAAAGAGTTTTATTCTTATGTTTTTTTTAAAAATAAGAGTTGAAGAGTACCGTTGAATAAATATATTGCGCATTCTTTTTTTTCTTTTTTTTCTCCCTCAGGTTTCAAGCGTTTCAACAAGTATATTAGTACATCAAAAATTATTTCGATATCAAATTTAAACTTCTTGAATCTGGTTATATTATCTAAGATCAGCAATATCTTCGGAGAGATTAAATTATTTATAAAAAACTATTAAGAACTTTACATCTTAAAAAAAGCTAGAAAAACATACTTCAACTAAAAATATAGATTAATTTTTTTTCCTTCTGAAAGACCCTAGATTAAAAATTGACTTTAGGCCACCAATCTTCTTGAGCCACCCCTAGCAATATTTAAGACGACAAACAGTATCGAGATAAACCTGTAAAGTTAAAAGGCCAGTTGTAACCTATTCCTATAAGGCAAATATATAAGTAGCAACTTGAACTATACTCCAAATCCATGTTAAACACTTTTTGGGAAGAAAAATTGTCTTATACACCCAACCTTTCTAAAGTGTGTCTATGACACACTATTTTTGCTACGTGGCACGCGCGTGTGTGACAAGAAAAAAGGGGATGCGTACAAATAACCACTAGTAGAAGTTGTCTTTATTTTAAAGTCAGTATTTTAAATGTATTTATTCTTTAGCCCTTAGTTTAATGAACTTTTACGTGATTGGACGAAAATACCCTTATGCTATAACTTCTCAAGGAGGAGGTTGAACGTGATAGACATCCTTTGAAGGTATTTTTTTTCATCTCATTCAATTTGCTGTATTTTTTTTTGTATCCAATTTATCATATTCATAGGATTAGCATAAGCTTTCACATTATACCTGTTTCTAATTGATGATCATTAGAAAATATAGAAGTATTCAAATTAAAGTTGGTTTAGTAATACACAGTTTATATTAAAATCTAGACTAAAAATATTCCAAATAACTATCAAGAAAGCGAATAAAAATAAATTTAACTCTTAGTAGCAGTGAGATTTCAACTGCTAGAGTGACAGTTGAGTTGATTAGAGGGAGTTGATGCTATTCAATTGCATAAAGATATACTTATTTATTTGCTCATTGATTTTTTGTTAAATCATACGATTACACTATTTAAGCAAGTTAGATAAGGACACTTGGTCCTTAACTTCAAGTTTCAAGTTCAAAAGTTAAGGACAAGCAGTCCTAACTTCTTGTTTCAAGTTAAAAAGTTAAGGACAAACAGTCCTTAACTTTAAGTTTCAAGTTTAAAAGTTAAGGACAAGCAGTCCTAACTTCTTGTTTCAAGTTAAAAAGTTAAGGACAAACAGTCCTTAACTTTAAGTTTCAAGTTTAAAAGTTAAGGACAAGCAGTCCTTAACTTCAAGTTTTCAGTTAAAAAGTTAAGGACAAGATGTCCTTAACTTCATGTTTCAAGTTAAAAAGTTAAGGACAAACAGTCCTTAACTTTAAGTTTCAAGTTTAAAAGTTAAGGACAATAGGTCTTGAACTTCAACTTTCAAGTTTAAAAGTTAAGGACAAGCAATCCTTAACTTCAAGTTTCAAGTTCAAAAGTTAAGGACAATAGGTCCTTAACTNTTTTCAGTCCTAACTTAAAAGTTCAAGTTAAAAAGTTAAGGACAATGGGTCCTTAACTTATATCTTTCAGTCTTTAACTTCAAGTTTCAAGTTCAAAAGTTAAGGATAATAGGTCCTTAACTTATAGTTTCCAATCCTTAACTTAAAAGTTCAAGTTAAAAAGTTAAGGACAATGGGTCCTTAACTTATAGTTTTCCGTCCTTAACGTTTCAAGTTAAAAAGTTAAGGACAAGCAGTCCTTAACTTTAAATTTCAAGTTTAAAAGTTAAGGACAAGCAGTCATTAATTTCAAGTTTCAAGTTAAAAAGTTAAGGACAAGCAGTCCTTAACTTCATATTTCAAGTTAAAAAGTTAAGGACAAGCAGTCCTTAACTTCATATTTCAAGTTAAAAAGTTAAGGACAATGAGTCTTTAACTTATAGCTTTCAGTCCTTAACTTCAAGTTTCAAGTTTCAAGTTCAAAAGTTAAGGACAATAGGTCCTTAACTTATAGTTTTCAGTCATTAACTTAAAAGTTCAAGTTAAAAAGTTAAGGACAATGAGTCTTTAACTTATAGCTTTCAGTCCTTAACTTCAAGTTTCAAGTTTCAAGTTCAAAAGTTAAGGACAATAGGTCCTTAACTTATAGTTTTCAGTCCTTAACTTAAAAGTTCAAGTTAAAAAGTTGTGTCCTTAACTTATAGTTTTCCGTCCTTAACGTTTCAAGTTAAAAAGTTTGAGGACAAACAGTCCTTAACTTCAAGTTTCAAGTTCAAAATTTAAGGACAAGCAGTACTTAACTTCATGTTTCAAGTTAAAAAGTTAAGGACAAGCAGTCCTTAACTTAAAGTTTCAAGTTAAAAAGTTAAGGACAAGCAGTCCGTAACTTTAAGTTTCAAGTTTAAAAGTTAAGGACAAGCAATCCTTAACTTCAAGTTTTAAGTTCAAAAGTTAAGGACAATAGGTCCTTAACTTATAGTTTTCAGTCCTTAACTTGAAAGTTCAAGTTAAAAAGTTAAGGACAATGGGTCCTTAACTTATAGCTTTCAGTCCTTAACTTCAAGTTTCAAGTTCAAAAGTTAAGGACTAAGGACAAGTCCTTAACTTTATAGTTTTCAGTCCTTAACTTAAAAGTTCAAGTTAAAAAGTTAAGGACAATATAGTTTTCCGTCCTTAACGTTTCAAGTTAAAAAGTTAAGGACAAGCAGTCATTAACTTCAAGTTTCAAGTTTAAAAGTTAAGGACAAGCAGTCATTAACTTCATGTTTCAAGTTAAAAAGTTAAGGACAAGCAGTCCTTAACTTAAAAGTGCAAGTTAAAAAGTTAAGGACAATAGGTCCTTAACTTATAGTTTTCAGTCCTTATTTGTCCTCAATTTTTTGTCTTTTTACCTTATTTTTCCTAATCATCTGTTGTTTAAGAAAATCTAAACATTTTGCGAGACTATTTCCATCTTTGGATCAATACCATAAGGAACTTCTTCGTCACTATCATCATTTGACTCAGAATCCACAATCTTTATATTAGCAGCTGTTTTCAAAACCAAAAACATCGTTGTCAATCATAATAGTAGTGAACAAGCGCAAATTAAAACGAAATCTTTATGTTTTGAATGCATCAGTGTATTTCCGTTTAGGGAGGAAAGGGTAACACAGTCTTTTCATATTATTTTTAATAGACTAGTGGCTACTATTGCTAAGCACTAAAAATGCTGGATAAAAAGTAAATATCAGCTTAAATAGTGGCTACCCCACACCATTTCTTCCCAGAAAAATAAGAGTGTGAACCATTTAAAAATTAAATTCTCAATCTGTTTAAGCGCCACGTGTCAAAATATATGTATTCGTTTTAATTAGTTTAACCCACCCCTCTCTCTTCTTCTTCCATAGAAACCCTCCCCTTTGAGTTCATTGTTGTTCTTTTCCCCTTCCCCATTTTCCTTTTCTTCTCCACCCCTTTTCCCTTATCTTCCCTTCTTACAATTTTAAGACTAACAATAATGTAAAATAGTTAAAAGGAATTTATATCTAAGAGAATTCTACATATATGGATTTGAATCATAAGTAGTAGTAACAATGTAGGAATACAGATTTAATGTAGTAGAGTATTGGTGGTTGAGGGATATCGGAGATGAGCCAAAAGAAGTCGAGATTTGATTGACTCTTAATTTGTTATTTACAGACCGATTTTTTCTTTGTTTGCTTGCGTTTTCATCACTGTATTTGGTTGCTTATTTCCATTGAATAATGCCATGGATTTTGGCCATAATCAACGGCGACAACACCAAGATTTTTTTTTGTTTATCGGAGAAGATGACGACGATGAGCAGCCATGGATCTGGCCATAACCAACTTTAATGGAGTTTAGAGTTTTGCATTCTATTTCTTGTGTTAGATTTGAATCTGGACTCGAAAACTTGTGACTAATGTACTAGGGTTCCTAATTTTGGTTTGTAATCTGAAGGTGCTAATTGTGGGTTGTTTTATGGTGGTGGGCGTTAATAGAGATAAGGTGGAGAAGAGAGAGAGACGAAGGGAGATCAGTTAAGGGGTATACTTGTAATTTGATATTATTGTATTTTATTAAAACATAATGACATGTGGCACTACATTATTGGTGTTGAAATGCCTCTCTTTTTCTGAGATGCTTACATATAAAAGTGGTGTGTATTAGATATACTTAAGTGTGTAAAGTTATTTTCGTTCGCAAAAAGTGTGTAACATGAATTTGATCATTTGAGGTGGTAACCTAAGTATTTTGCCTTCCTATAAAAGCAAGTAAACATCATCCGAAGAAAGACGTCATTTACCTGTTCTTAAAGAGGAAAGTAGCCAGAATCTTTGTTATACAAGAATAACGAGTTGTTCGAAGAAATTTGAACAATCAACTTAAAATTTTGATGCGGTGAGAGAAGTAGACTGATTCATTGAAAGTCTTTGTGACAATCTTACACAACTAAAATGGAAAATATAATACTTTCACACATTTAAGTCAGTTTTGGTGTTAATACATGAACTAAAAATATCTTTTCCGTTAGAAGATTGAAGAGCGAACTTAAAGGAATAGTTCTAATACCATGTAAAACTTGATCATCTAACTCTAGACCTTTGGACAATAAATAAAGTAGTATATGAGAATATAAATCCATTTAAAGATCTTTATTATATAAATAAATGATGAAACAGTGTATTCTACAAGAAGTTAAAATTATTACCTTTAATCTCTAAAATTGGTGGAGCAGCATGTTTGATAGGATTTAACTAGACGTTTAAAAAGAATAAACATATTTTAAAACGAACGGTATGACGAATATGTGACTAAGATTAAGACCTTTCAAATGGATCATGTTGTGGCAAATTGGTAAAAGGAAGATGGTGAAGGTAGATGACCTGGTCCATGTTAACGTGAATCCATTAAAAACTATAGTAGAGTAGTCATACTTTGACACACATGACAGAACCACATGTAAAACGAAATGTCAATATAACAGTCATTGGAGAAATAAACTCAGACTTCCACCCCCCCAAAAAAAAAGAAAAAAAAAAGAGAGAGATAGAAGAAATTAAAAATAACAGATAAGGTAGAGGAACAAAACTCAGGATTCTTGTTTATGGTTCTCCCACACCAATGAAAACTTTTCCTACCACTAAAAAATAAGAAAAATTAGCGACGGATAAATTGCGTAGCAAAAAAAAATTTGATTACTAACAGAGGCGTATATAAAATTTTTTGTAAGTGGTGTCGTATTTATATAAATAAAATATAAATAAGTATTATTCTATATTATTTGCCTACAAGTTAAAAGCTTGACCCAATAATTTAGTTGAATATTATTGCAAAGGGAGGTATGGGTTCAATTTCCTTAGCCTCTAATCTTTAACAAGAATGCCCTCTCAAATATGTTGAAAAATAGAATGTTGTATACGGTCGAAATCAGAAAGCCCGATTTCAAGGTCTTGATCGAACCCCAAGCTCGAGTTTGAGCAACTCGACGAAGGGATCAAGTCCGACTGAAAGATGCGCACCTCGAGGGAGCAAATCAGAGGCTCAACATGCTCTGTCTCGAGATAATATCATCTCGAACACATTCAAAAAAGAGCGAGAATTTCTCAGGGGCATAAAGGTCAAGACGTAAATTTCGGGATAGATTCGTACAAATCCGTACTAGGTGGTTATACAGCTGTACCAATAGAATTTTTTTTTACTATAAATAGAAAGGTACCTCATTTGGGGTTTCCCCTCCTATATAAAGGGGACCCCAATTGTCACGACCCAAAAACTATTAAGGTCGTCATGGCGCCGGACACCATCGTCAGGCAAGCCAACCATTAATTAGTTGAGATATATTCCCGTTTTGACATTTTTAAAATCGTTACCTTTCACTTTATTATACAATAATTGAATACAAATTTATCGAATAAATACGATAGGTAAACCATTCTGTTTATTAAATTAAATCCCAAACGCATCCCAGAACCATGTGTCACAAGTACATGAGCAATTTCACATAATAAATCCGCATTTTTATCAAGAAAACAGTTTCTCAGGAAAGTGGTAAAATTCTTCTTAAATGAACATGAAAAATAGCTTTTAAATCTTTGTTTTGAAACTCATTTGCCAAGTTTAATAATATTCAATAATATAACCTTATCAGGTATACAATTATCCACGAAGGAATCAATTCTCTTTCTAAATAATTATGAAAGGTACACTCTAGTCTTCTTAGAAAATCAATTACCGATTCAATAGCATTAACAACCTAATATTAGTGGCATGATCACATGTACAACACGTAAGGCATGCTAATGGGTCCTAAACTATCCGGACATGGCATAATAGTAGCTACGCACGGACTCCCGTCACCTCGTGCGTACATAGCTCCCCGCAGATAGTAACACATACTTAATTAGTTCAACTAGGGGCACAATTCGCCCTCACAAAGTTAAAAAGGAGACTTACCTCGCTCCGAAATTCCATAACCGGCTTCCAAGCCCTTTCGATGACTCAAATCGATGCACAACGCCCCAAAACTATTCAAATAACAGCAAACCAATGAAAATATACTCCAATATTCGTTAACAATTCAAATTATATAATTTCTCAACTCCACTCAGTGAAATAACCAAAATGCCCTCGGTCCCACATGTCCGGATTCCGAAATTTCTCGAAAATATACCCTACCCATAGTCTTACTAACTCAAATATACAATTTACTCAAACATTCATGCTCAATTCGTGGCTAAAAATCCAAATTACCCATTTTCTAGGTTTTCTTCAAAACTCCCAATTTTTCATAATTTTTCATGTTACTTCCATGTATAAACCTTGTATTAACTTGAAATGAGTAGAAACAACTTACCTTGACATAGATGAATAAAATCCCCTCTTGAAGCTCTCCAAAAATCACCCAAACAAGAGAAAAATGAGAAGAAATGGCCAAAACCCGTTTTAAAATAGTTCACTGCCCAGACCAACCCTCTATGCGATCGCACTCCTATAGCCGCGATCGTTTAGGCAAATTCCCAGAATCCTCTAAACATACACTGTGCGATCACACATTAACCTCGCGATTGCACAAGCCATAAGCCTGAAGTCTCATTTTTTCCCTCTGTGCGATCGCGCAACTACACCTGCGATCGCATAGACCAACACAGCATCCCCCAAAATTCTCCTCTGTGTGATCGCATACACTTACCTGCGATCGCATAAGCCAAAATCCAGCAGCCTCCGAAATTGCACTGTGCGATCGCGGACCCTCTCATGCGATCGCATTGAGTAAATATCTGCTGCTCTCACGCCAGAAAAACCAGCAATCCTCACAAGGCACGAATCGACCTGTTGAGCATTCGAAACACGCCCGAGGTCCCCGGGACCTCCACCAAACCTACCAACCAGTCCTAATACCTCATTCAAACTTAGTCGAGCCTCGAAATCACATCAAACAACACCGAAATCACGAATCACACTTAAATTCAAACTTTATGAACTTAGAAATTTCCAACTTCTACATCTGATGCCGAAACCTATCAAACCACGTTCGATTGACCTCAAATTTTGCACACAAGTAATATTCGACATTACAGACCTGCTCCAAATTCCGGAATTGCATTCCGACCTCGATATCAAAATTTTCACTTTCTGTCGGATTTCTCAAAAACTTTCAAATTTCTATCTTTAGCCAAATGACTCCAAAATAACCTACGGACATCCGAATTCACTTTCGATTGCGCTCCCAACTCCAAAATCACCTTACGGAGCTAATCCCAGGCTCGGAATCCCAAACGGATATCAATATCAAGGAAATGCGCTTCAAGCCAAACTAAAGGTGTCTAACGGGCCGGGCCTACCAGGAATGGACCGGCCCAGACCGGTTAAAACCGGAACCGGACCGGCCCGGGTGGGGCTGGGTAGGAGGGGTAGAGGGGGTTGGTCCGTTTATTTTTTTTTCCGGTTAACCGGACCCGTCAAACCCGGTTAAAGTGAACAATACACTTTACCGGGTTAACCGGCCCGGTACAACGACCATATTTTTTTTTTAATTTTTTTACTTGTGGGGACCACTTAAAATAGGGGAAACGGTCACCTTTGCAGGGATCCATTGCCCAACG
Source organism: Nicotiana paniculata (assembly GCA_005239505.1). Lineage (NCBI taxonomy): Eukaryota > Viridiplantae > Streptophyta > Magnoliopsida > Solanales > Solanaceae > Nicotiana > Nicotiana paniculata. The sequence goes on from ML304268.1 coordinate 25,212, forward strand.
GTCAAATTTGCAGAATAGCCATTTTTTGGGCCTTTTTTCTTTAAAAATTAACACTTTTTCAATTTACAAAATTAACCTTTTCTAAAACTATAAATACATCCCCCTCTTCTTCATTTCTTCACTCATCTATTATTTCTCAATCTCAATTTCTCTCATTCTCTCGTTCTCCAATCTTCAATTCATCTTCTAAATTTATTTGGCTTTTTTTTTTGGAATTTAATTTATCGTAAAAATTATTTTATCATTCGGATTTTGAAGTTTGAACAATTGAACTTCAAAATTGAAATACTTGACGTTTCTTCGTGGTAACATTGGAATTGCGTAATCATCAAGTGCTCAAGTTATTGCCGAATTTAGTGCACTCCCTCCAACTCTTTCTCTTTTTTACTATTTTATTTGCATATTTAATTTTTGCTTATACTTAAATTTTTACAATATGTTTAATGCTGCTAAAAGAGCGTGTAGAAAAGTTTCTAGTAGGGAAAATAAAAAAAGGGGTAGTTCTTCATCATCTGGAGCGTGTAGTAATAGTAATACCCCATTTACACATGTTTCCGAAACATCACCTAATGATAATATAGATTATGAACAATTACAAGAAGATTTTGGAATAGAAGATAATGAATTAGAAATGGAAGATGAGCTACCAGTTACACCTGATAGTGTTGGAGTTGCTACAAGGGGCGGTGGTCGTGGTGCTAGTAGTAGACCACCTGTGGCTCCGACTACTAATCGTAGAAAAAGAAGTAAGGTTTGGAATTTTTTTGACATAATTGAAGGTACTGACAGAGTTAGATGCAAACTTTGTAAACTTGATTTTAAACATCTGACTGGAGGAAATTTAGGGGGGACTGGGACTCTTAGTAGACATATGAGAGTTGATCATCCCATAGAATGGGGCTCTGATGGTGATAAAAATCAAATAACTCTTAACCCTACTACTAGAGGACTTATAAAATATGATAATGAAGGATCGTGAGGAGTTAGCAAAAATGATTGCTTTGGGTTGTTTACCTTTTTATTTTGCTTCTTCATCATATCTTATTATGTATATTCAAAGAATTTATAATCCTTTATTTAAAGGTATCCCTAGAACTACTTGTAGATCTGATATCTTTAGATTGCATGGACAATATCAAACATACATACGTTATTTGTTTGAGCACCTTCCTTGTAGAGTTTGTCTAACTTCTGATATTGGTCATGCTGTTAATGGAAATGATTATTTGACAATTACATGTCATTGGAAATTTTGTATGCAAAAACGTATTATTGCTTTTAAATATGATGAAGATCAGAGTCATACTGATGTGTTTATAAGTAGTACTATTTGCGAAGTTGTTGAATTTTATAATCTTAACAAAAAAGTATTGTGTATGTCTTTTGATAACGCTTCTAACAATACTGCCGCAATTTCATTATTAAAAATGCATTTGCAACCACCACTTGAANTTTTCTTGTGAGATTATTCATGTTAGAAGACCAGTTGGTGTTATTCAAGAAAGTAACAGACAATCTAGAATTAGAGAATTTAAGAATAAGTGTACCGAGTATAACCTTAAACCAAGATTCATGCCAGACGAAATTGTTACTAGGTGGAATTATACTTACATATTTTTAAAATGTTGCTACAAATATAGATTTCCAATAACTGAAGTTGCTAATGCGCATTGTACTGATAGAAACCGTATGTTAACACCTGCCACTTGGGAGGTCATTAATGATGTTATTCAATTTTTACATAAATTTTATATAGCTACTGTTGAGTTTTCTGGAGCATACTACCCTACTGTTACAATGGTTTTAGTACATATAGCTGAAATTGCTTTTCTACTCTTTGAATTTAAGAAGAAAGAAAAATATACGGCTGCTGTTGAAGAAATGCAAGACAAATTCAAAAAATATTTCTTTCCAATTCCTCAGATTTACTTAATTGGAGTTGTTTTAAATCCTTCCATTAAGATGGCCGATTGTCACCAATTAATCATTGCTTTATATACTTACATGGAGATTGGATCAACTGAAACCCCAAATATTTTTACTTGTATGAACAATCCAAATGATAATTTACAAAAAATATATACATATTATGCAAGTATAGTTGATGATGTTGCTCATAATGTAGCCAATGTTAATCCCA
>MDKI01004900.1:0-15052 GCA_005239505.1 Nicotiana paniculata
TGAATACAACTCATTAAAAGTGTGCTTTTTTCTATTAAAGTATTCTAGTCTCAGGTTTTTCTGCTGCCAAAGAAGCTGATCCAATTTATTGAAAATGTGTGTCGAAGATTCCTATGGGTTGGAGGGGTGGAGATATCAAAGAAAGCACTAGTGGTCTGGGATAAACTATGCCAACCAAAAGCAACAGGTGATTTAAACTTACTTGATGTAGAGACATGGAATAAGACAACTGTTTGCAAACTCCTATGGAGCTTATGCAAGAAAAATGATAAGATGTGGGTGCAATGGATTCATATTTACTATAGGGATAATACATAATTACCCCATTGGTATTGTACCAAAATTTCAGTTGCACCCCTTAAAAACATGGGTGTCATATGACCCCCCTATATGTATTCAAAATATAAAAAGTTTCACATTTTAAATTGATGTGTCATAGAGAGTGATATACACTCTCTTGAGGAGAGTGGGAGACAAAAAATACTAGTTAAAAGTTTAGTTTTACCCCTTTTTAAAAATGTATTCGCCTCCTTTTATTATTATATTTTTTTCTAAGTTTTCCTTTTCTTTTTCCTTCTTCTCTCTTCTTCTTCACTTACTCCTCACCTGAAACAATGGATATTAATAGGATAGATCTCACTTCAATTTCATAAATTAAAATTCTAAAAGATTAAACAATAATAAGAAACTCTATCAGATTTTAAACCAAATAAAGTTCCCCAATATAGAGCCCAAACAGTACATTGAGTAGGGAGAGAAAGGAATTTGCCGGAAATTTATCTGGAAATTGAAAGAGATGTCCAGTGACCGAAAAATATAACCTCATTTCCTATCATCCTCCTTAAATGTGACCATATTTCTTAGAGTTTACAAACCCTTTCTTAAGATCCATAAAGATTGTATAAATTTTTACAAAAAAAATTTCCCATTTATTGTTGACAGAAGGAGAAGGAGTGCGGGGAAGTAGGGGTGGGTGGATGAGTCTCTGATGGGTTTGTTTTGGGAAGAAGAGAAGACCTGGGGAAGTGGAGTGGGTTTAATGGATTTTTGCCGGTGGAAATCTCCGGCGAGGCTGAGCTTGTCGGAGAAGAGATCCATATTGCAAATGCTGCGAGGACCAGAACTTAAAAGAAATGACACACATGGTAAGATTAAAATAATGATAAAAATAAAAATAATGAAAAAGAAATGGCATGGCACAAGTTGGTTGGTGCGTGTAATCCATTAATTTTCTTGAAACTGATGGTTATCTCAAAAGGTGGTATTTATTAAAGTTCGAATAAAACCAGGGGTGTCATAGGACACCCGTGTTTGTAACGGGTGTAATTAAAACTTTGATACGATCCTAATGGGGTAATTATGTATTATCCCTTTACTATAAGAAGCATAACTCATTGTGAAATGCTGAACCAAAACAAGCCTCTTGGATTGTAAAAGATACTAAAAGCTAAGAACTACTTTGAGGATGCTAGATATGCAGAAGATGTAGTGGGAATGGAAAAGTTCTCTATCAAAGTCATGTATATGCAGCTTAGAAGGGATTTTACTAAAGTGTCATGGAGGAAACTGGTGTACAATAATACCCGATTGCCTAAGTGGATTTTCACACTATATCTGGATGCTCATAGACGACTATTAATCAAGGATAGATTGAGGGGATGAAACTATTTGGAAGATACAACTTGTTCACTCGGAAATACATAAGAAGAATCCATTGATCATCTCTTCTTTAGATGTTCTTCTTCATCACGAATATGGACAACAATGTTACAGTGGCAAGGGATTCATAGACAGGTGATGCCATGGACAAATGAGATAGCATAGGCTGAGAGACACTACAAGGGAAGGAGCACAAAAGCTAAAATATACAAGTTAACACTTGCTACATCTGGCAAGAAAGGAATAACATAATCTTTCAAACAAAACGACGATCAACAACAATACTAAGTAGACTAATAACACAAGATGTGCATGGTCGAGGAGCTTCTAAGTTGAAACTGCAGAGAAGATTGATGGTGCTTAACTACTATCCTATTAGATAGTTAAATAGTAGTATAGCAGTTAGTAATGAGGAAGGCTAGTTGAATAGCTAAATCTGGGGCTTATGTCCAGATCAGGCTTGAGCAAAACAGTGTAAATATTACTGGTAAATAAATTTTTTAATTACCAACAAAAAAACATTTATCAATTCAAATTCTATGAATTGGTTATCAAACCAACCTTTCTTGAGATGCAGGGTAATTAGATATGATCCTCACATGTTGAATTACACTGATAATATAAAAAATTATTTAGGCTAATATATAGTAAGTTAATACACGTCATTCTCTTCTCCTCATTTTTGTTTTTCCTTTTTATTTTCTTTAATAAACTATGTTTCTTTTTCCTTCAAGCCGCTGCAACACTTTCACTCTTGCCAGAAGTTTCAGAGTTAGCCAATGGCAATTCTGAGTGGTTGTGATGGTTTTCAGTTTTCTTTGAAATGATAAGCTTTAACTTCTCCTTTCTTTCGTCTTTTTTCAGTTGTTGTTCTCTACACTCCATACTACAAAATGCAGTATCTCCCCTGTTCACATACAAGATCAATATATTAGTCAATAATTTGATTATATTAAATGAGTAATATTTTTTATTTTGCTGTGGTTGTATATGTCAATAATTGTTGCCCCACAATTTTTTTAAAAAGAAACATGGATAGTTTCATAATGCAATAAACTAATAGATACAGTCAAACCTCTCTATAACAACCTCGTTTGTTCCGAATATTTTTGGATATTGTAGCGAAGTGCTGTTATAGAGAACATATATTATAACATAACATAAAAATTGGTTTCAAAAAGGCTTGACTTTTATAGAAAAGTGTTGTTATATAGGGATGTTGTTATAGATTGGTATGATTGTAAGACAAGTCTTCCGAAAATAGAAATCTCTTTTTCTTTTCACTTATCCTGGATGTTAAAGGCGAATCTAGAATTTACAGAATATGAATGCACCACTATAGAAAGGAAAAAAAGAGAGTATTAAGTGGGAATTATTCATGTTGTTTTAGGTAAATAACACAGTATTTGACCAAGTACGCTACTCAGCCTTTGTAGAGTATGTGTGCCAACATACAATATTAGACCAATTTTAGAAAATACATACAAAAAATGCCTAATTTGACGGAGAAAAGTATGAGTTCACATGCCCCATAAATTATCCGATAAATCCCCTGCTGGATATCTCAGTTCCCAAACTATTTGGAGGAATGTTTTAGAGCTCTTTCATTTTCGGATCAAGTTGTTATTATAAACAAGGAAGAATAGCTTAGTAGACTCTTGCACTTGTTTCGGTTTGTTATCTTGTTCCTCCCAATTCACTTGTTTTTATCCAAATATTTTACCTTGATCAAAGTCTATATTTTTTGAAGGAATTTTTTTCCTTTGGTAATTAAGTATATTATTTACCAAAGGATAAATATGTACAAAGAAGATATGAAGGAAATGTATATATAGTAGAAAAAAAGAGCTTGAATTCTTTTTATCGCTAAGGCTTTAACAAATCTAATTGAAATTCCTAACCAAACTCACGTGGAACAACTATATAACTCAGCTAAATTGTTACCAATTTCCTCATTATATGAATAGCGTCTAATCTTTTTATTTATTTTTAGCGAAACGTCCCATATTCAAATAGCTTTAAATAATAATTCATGCCTTCTAATTGCCAGCTGACTAAGAACTTGTTATCAAGAAGAAGCACAAAAGTGAAAGAATATGCACATGTGACTTTAACTTCTATATATTGACGGTGTAAAAAAAAAAATTTACATTATTAATTCAGCTAAAAATACTATAGTAATAACCTAAGAATACGACATGTTACGTGCTATAACTGATTAATTAAAATACGTTAGTCGTATAAAAATTCTTTACACTATTAAATTCGTAAAGATAAATATACCTGTACATGTAGATATCTCGACCAGGTGCCAAACGACGATTACAAAGGCCACAAATTTTCAAGAAATGAGCAGTCTCTTCTATGGCTATGGAATTTTGATTATGATCATATCCACTGGCAGCTTTAAACTCATCAACAACATGATCAGACGGTTCTGGTTCTCCGGCGTTCACTACATCAACGGTTATCCCTGTCATGCTCGTCGTCCTCTTCATTGAAGGACGTCGTCGTCCCATCTTCCCCACCATCATCTTCTTTTGAAATAATTAGCAAACTTTCTTCTTCTTTTTTCCCCTACTGTGTGGTTTTATAGAGAAATGGAAGGCAAGAAATGAAGATAAATGGACTAAGGAGAGGAAGAGAATGAATCTGAGCCGTTTATCTTTCCTTTTCATTTTTTATTATTTTATTTTTGATTTTCGGCAGAATCTTCCAATCTTTATGCAAATATCCTGTTATATTCATTATTTATTTTTTCAATCATATACATTGATTATATACAAATATACTCATATGATATATAAATTATGTATATATTATATCTTTACTAAATATTCTTAATTTAAATGATTACGGTGAACGGCTATTTAGGTTAATTCATTCTTCTTTTTTATTCTCCTAACATGTCAAGTGTGACTTTGAAAGGGCTTTGTTTTGGGTAGTGAAAAAGGTGAGGGAAATGATGGGAAAATATTATCACTATGAGTTTAAAAAAACTCTTGCCACAAAATATATCTACATATGCACTTTTCGATTAAAGGTAGAATTTATAATCCTGAAAATGAAATAGATTATATGTTACAACCTATAATTACGTAAAAGCGACTTGACAATATAAAATTTTAATAATGCTAGTGTGTGCAAATTAAACTCTATCTTTATTTTGTTTGATACTCTTCATTTACCCTATTATATGTCGAAGTTTAATAAAGTATAATGATTAAGAAAGAAAGATCTTTAGCATAATATTCTTAAAATTTATTATCTTAAATATAACCATGTCATTAAGATCAAATAAAAAATTTAAAGCTAAAACTTCGTAAACAGAGAGATGTCGTATTTTTTTTAAACAGAATGGAAAAGAAGTCAATGACATATAAAGTAAAATAAAGAGAGTAGTAGTATTTAACTTTACTTTTTTTGAGTTATAAAAAGATTAGTACATCCATATATTTAGAAAGTAATCAATTTAACATTTTTATTTCTGCATTGAGATGATGTAATGTGCCATGGTTTAGTACAATGGTAATTTGGTATTTACCATTTAGTGTATATTTATGAAAATTTTCGTATAATTTTTAATTTCAATTTAATGAAATGTTTAATTTTTTTTATTTCAAAAAACTGATTAATTTGATTCTCAATAAATGAAAATCATCAAAAAAAAAAAAGAAGATAAATCTAAAACAAAGGAAAAAAAACCTAATGAACACTTTTTTCTTAGTGACGAATATTACCGCTAAAATCGTTACTAGCACAAAGAACAAAAGTAAGAGAAACCTTTTCCCTTTTCCTTTTGTTGTTTGGACAAAGTGGTGATGATGAAACGGGAAAACGATGTGCATGTTTTTTTTTTTTTTTTAAATTAAAAAAACAATTGCTTTTTGGTACTTTGGACACATTTTAGAGAGGAAAATGATATTTCTAAAAAAAAGTAAAAAAAGGAAAAAAAGGAAAATGACATTAACGGTTGGCTTTGTGGGATTGTGGACCCTAATATTAAAGTTATAGATTCAGTGGGCTGTGTATATTCCAAATTCCTCCTCGTTTTTAAGGTATTTTGAGACTTTCCACAGTTTGGGGAGAAGTATATATATATATATATATATATATATATATATATATATATATATATATATATATATATATATATATATATATATATATATATATATATATATATATATATATTCTTTCATTAGTTTATAGTTTTACTATGTTAAATTAGTATAGTTTGATGTAAACACATGATATAAGCAGGGGTAGAGCTAGAAGCCCGAGTACGAGTTCAGCCGTATCAAGTAATTTTTATTTAAACAGTGTACTCGTGTTAAAAAATCCATTAATTATATGCAAATATTAAATTTAGAATCTAGTTATTAGCATTTGAAGTCTTCATTCTAAATATAAAAACCATAAAGTCGAAATTCTAGCTCCTTTGAGATCGGATTACCACTTGTAATAAGAGGCATCTTGCTATTATATTGCGATGAAGTTTAACAAAATATGCATGCCCGAAGTGAGAGAGAAGTTGATAATCACGCTCAACATTGTTTTAACACTAATTCTAAGAAAGGAATATATATACGAATAGGAAAATAATATTATCAAATGGTGAATCATAAGATGGGGATTGATTCTTGCCATCAATCATTTATTTTAGAAAGTATTACTCCAATAAACGCCTTGTGAGTATTTATGGGGAGTATTAATTTTTATTCCTAAAATCAACGCCTTGTGAAGTGACTGAAACTTGTCATATTTTTTATTGTGGAAAATGATACTGTATAGTCGCTTTCAAAATAATAGCCGACAAATATATATATATATATGTTATATATAAAAGTTATATAAATTTTATACTCTGTTTCGACAACCGAATATAATTAATTTTTAACGCGAATTAGAAGTAAAGTGAGAAAAGTCCTTTTCAATTGCAACACCTAACTCCCATCATGATAGTGGTATAATTCGTTCAGTACTATATCCCCAGTCATTTTCATTCTTGGAATCGTAAGATTAAAGATAATATAAATAAACTTTAAGCGAGGAAAAACGAGGAATTCATTAATATAAGAGAAGAATAATAATAGCCTTTAAGATTATACTATCATGCCACATTATTATAGATGATTTGATTAACAGGTATGATGACCCGATAGGTCATTTATAGTTTTAATCCTAAATTCTATGTTTCGAAATCTCGATTGGCTTCATTTAGCCTTTATCGATTTACGTGCACAGTTCGTGTCTTTTTCCGGAAGGTTTTTATGTGAAAATGTAACGAAAATGTGAAATTGTGCCTTAAAACTCACTTGAGTTGAAACGAATCCGAATCAATTTTTTGACGGTCCCGACGGGTCCGTGTCGTGGTTTGGGACCCGTGCTTATGCCCGGAATCGAATTCGAAAATCCCTAACTCGAATTATCGCAATTTATTGAAAACTAGAAGCTTAAAGGTTTAAAAAATTAACAAGTTTGACTGTGTTGCTACCAAGTCCGGAATTTGGTTCCGAAACTTGGTGTAAGTTCATTACTATAATTATTACTTGTCTGCAAAATTTGGTGCAAAACGAAGTTGATTTGACGTGATTCAGAAGCCCGGTTGTTAAAATGTAAGTTCTTAAGTTTCTTTGAAAAATTCATTCGTTTTGGTATCCGATTCGTATTTCTATGTGTTATTTTGGTATTTTGATCGCGCGAGCGAGTTTGTATGATGTTTTTGGACTTGTGTGCATGTTTGGTTTGGAGCAACGAGGGCTCGGATGAGTTTCAGATTGGTTTGGACTTACGAAAAATAGTTGGTGAAAATCTGGTTCTGGTGCAACCTCTGATCTCGCAACTGTGCGATCAATGTTCGCATTTGCGAACTTTTAAATCTCTGTCAGGTTCGCATTTTGCGAACCACTTCCTCGCATTTGCGAAGAATGACTAGGTCAGCAAGGAACCGCATTTGCGATCAAAGGATCGCATTTGTGTGGGGCCAAAGTTTTAGCCTGCACAATCGCTCGGTCTTCTTTGTATGAGCACATCAGAGAGCGTCAGTACGATGATTCCCATTTGCTTGTCCTTAAGGACACAGTGGCACAATGGTGCCAAACAGGTTACTGTTGAAGATGATGGAGTTTTGAGGATGCAGGGTCGTATTTATGTGCTCAATGTGAATGGACTTCATGAGTTGATTCTTGAGAAGGCTCACAGTTCCCGGTATTCTATTCATTCGGGTGCCGCCAAGATGTATCAAGACTTGCAGAAACATTATTGGTGGAGAAGGATGAAGACAGATATATTTGCATATGTAGCTCGGTGTCTAAATTGTCGGCAAGTTACTTACGAGCATCATATGCCTGGTGGTGTGCTTCAGAAGTTAGAGATTCCTAAGTGAAAGTGGGAGTATATCACTATGGACTTTGTTGTTGGACTCCCACAGACTCAGAGGAAGTTCGACGCGGTATGGGTCATTATGGACAGGTTGACCAAGTCAACACATTTCATTTCAGTGGTAGTTACCTATTCTTGAGAGCGGTTAGCTGAGATCTACATCCACGAAATCATCCGTCTTCAAGGTGTGCCCGTGTCTATCATTTCTAATCAAGGTACGCAGTTAACCTCGCATTTCTGGAGGGCAGTACAACGTGAGTTGGGCACGCAGGTTGAGTTGAGCACAACATTTCATTCCCAGACAGATGGACAGTCCGAGCTCACCATTCAGATATTGGAGGATATCCTTCGCGCTTGTGTTATGGACTTCGGGGGTTCTTGGGATCAGTTCCTACCACTTGTGGAGTTTACCTACAACAACAACTATTAGTCGAGCATTCAGATGGCTCCCTATGAGGCATTTTAAGGGAGGCAGTTTCGTTCGCTAGTTAGATGGTTCGATCCAGGGGAGGCTCGGTTGTTGGGTACAGATTCGGTACAGGATGCCTTGGATAAGGTCAAGATTATTCAGGATCGACTTCGTACTACTCAGTCTAGGCAGAAAAGTTATGTTTATCGTAGAGTTCGTGATGTTGCATTCTTAGTCGAAAAGAAGGTGTTGCTCCGGGTTTCACACATGAAGGGTGTGATGAGGTTCTGAAAGAAGGGCAAGTTGAGCCCTATGTATATCAGACCCTTTGAGATTCTTGAGCAAGTGGGTGAGGTAAGCTCGCATTTCCACCTAGTTTATCAGCAGTCCATCCAGTGTTCCATGTGTCCATGCTCCGGAAGTATCACGGTGATCCGTCCCATGTGTTAGATTTCAGCTTAGTCCAATTGGATAAGGATTTGACTTATGAGGAGGAGCTGGTGGCTATTCTATCCCGGCAGGTCCGATAGTTGAGGTCCAAGGGTTATCCTTTAGTACGAGTGCAGTGGAGAGGTCAGACGATCGAGGCAGCCACTTGGGAGGCCGAGTCAGACATGCAGAGTAGATATCCACACATTTTCACCAGTCTAGGTACTTTTCTATGTCCGTTCGACGACGAACGTTTGTTTTAGAGGTGGAGAATGTGAAGGCATGATAGGTCATTTCTAGTTTTAACCCTAAATTCTGTGTTTTGAAACCTTTGTTAGCTTCGTTTAACCTTTCTTGGTTTGCGTGCACAGTCCGTGTCTTTTTTCGGAAGGTTTTTATGTGAAAATGTGACAAAAATATGAAATCGTGCCTTAAAACTCACTTGAGTTGACTTCGGTCAACATTTTGAGCAAATGGACCCGGATCAGTATTTTGACGGTCCCGGTGGGTATGTATGGTGGTTTATGACTCGGGCTTATGCCCGAAATCAAATTCGGAAGTCCCTAGCTCGAATTATCGCAATTTATTGAAAACTAAAAGCTCAAAGGTTTAAAAAATTATAACTTTGACCAAGGTTTGACCCTATTTCTACCAGGTCCGGATTTTGGTTTCGAAACTTGGTGTAAGTTCATTACTATAATTTTGACTTGTCTGCAAATTTTTGTGCAAAACGGAGTTGATTTGACGTGATTCAGAAGCCTAGTTGTTAAAATGTAAGTTCTTAAGTTTATTTGGAAATTCATTTGTTTTGCTGTCCGATTCGTAATTCTAGGTGTTATTTTGGTATTTTGATCGCGCGAGCGAGTTTGTATGATATTTTTGGACTTGTGTGCATATTTGGTTTGGAGCCCCGAGGGTTCGGGTGAGTTTCAGATTGGCTTTGGAGTGGTTTGTACTTAAGAAAAATAGCTGGTGAAAATTCGGTTTTGGTGCAACCTCTGATCTCGCAATTGCGGGGTCAATGTTCCCATTTAGTATGTCCAGAAGTGCCACCGTTGTCAGATACATGGGGATATGATAAAGGTACCTCCGAGTGAGCTTAATGCAACAAGTTCATCATGGCCGTTCGCCGCCTGGGGCATGGATGTTATTGGATAATCGAGCCTGCCACCTCCAATGGACACATGTTTATTCTAGTTTCCATTGATTACTTTACCAAATGGGTCGAAGAAGTCTCTTACAAAGCAGTTACTAAGAAAGTCGTGGCCAACTTTGTCCGTGGCCGCATAATTTGTCGATTCGGAGTTCCAAAGTCAATCATTACCGACAATGGTTCCAACCTCAACAGTGACCTGATGAGAACCATGTGTGAAACCTTCAAGGTCAAACACAAGAATTTCACAGCATACAGACCTCAGATGAATGGAGCCGTTGAGGCTGCCAACAAGAATATCAAGAAGATATTGAGAAAGATGATATAGAAGCACAAGAAATGGCATGAGAAGCTGTCATTCGCCTTACTGGGATATCGCACCACAGTCCGCACATCAACTGGGGCAACTGCTTACATGTTAGTTTATGGTACAGAAGCCATTATTGCCAAGGTCGAAATTCCATCCCTGAGAATCATACAAGAAGCCGAACTCAGCGATGCAGAGTGGGTACGAAGCCATTATGAGCAATTGGCCCTCATAGACGGAAAAAAAAATGAACGCAGTTTGTCATGGTCAGCTATATCAGAACAGATTGACCAGAGCCTTCAACAAGAAATTCAAGCCGAGACGATTCACACCGGGGCATCTGGTGTTAAAGAAGATCTTTCCTCACCAAGACGAAGCAAAAGAGAAATTCTCTCCCAATTGGCAAGGCCCGTACATGGTTCACCGAGTGTTGACAGGAGGAGCACTCATACTTGCAGAAATGGATGGAGAAATCTGGCCAAAGCCAATCAACTCAGATGCAGTCAAGCGCTACTATGTGTAACTTTTATGCTTTTTCAAATGATGTAAATTGAACTACGCCTGACCTGATTCCCGTTTAAGAGGGGATACGTAGGCAGCACTATGGATTCCGTCACATTTTAACAAAAATTTCATTCCCCTCATGAATAGAATTGGGACAGAATTTTGAGGAGGGACCTCAAAATTCCGAAGCAAATGCAGCCGAGCACCGCACAAGCAACAACCAGAAGCATTCACCCACCAAGCTGGGGCAGAATTTTGAGGAGGGACCTCAAAATTCCGAAGCAAATGCAGCCGAGCACCGCACAAGCAACAACCAGAAGCATTCACCCACCAAGCTGGGGCAGAATTTTGAGGAGGGCCCTCAAAATTCCATAGCAAGAGAGGTTGCAATGCCTTGAACCGCGTCGTGGTCGTCGGTTCATCCAAAATTATTATTACTTTAAATTATACGTTATGTTTTTATAAAACCATGCATGTTTGCTTTCTCAAAATGATAGCTTGTTTAGCAACGCTACCCTTGTGATATGAACAACAAAGTCCGCGTTGTCAAGCAGACAGGCCGAGCCGAGCCAGTAGGAATGCGAACTAACCTTCCCCTTTATAGAACTCGCAATTTTTCTTTGGATGCAGGCACCAAGACGGCGAAAGCCCAGAACACATTACTATCTTCGCAAAATGTATATTTCTTAAGGACACGCTCTCAAACTCGTCGCACATGCCGACGCCTACTATCATCACAAACAATGCTTATTCACCACAATCGTATCACCGCAGTTTATCATAAGCTAAGAACTCTTACTGGCATTTTATTTCCTGCACTGCATAAGGCTACCATTCTGTCTTCCGAGGTTCTACGCTACCTCCCCCGCATTTTATTTCCCGCACTGCATAAGGCTACCATTCTGCCTTCTGAGGTTCTATGCTACCTCCCCTGCATTTTATTTCCTACACTGCATAAGGCTACCATTCTTCCTTCCGAGGTTCTACGCTACCTCCCCTGCATTTTACTTCCTGTATTGCATAAGGCTACCATTCTGCCTTCCGAGATTCTACGCTACCTCCCCCGCATTTTATTTCCCGCACCGCATAAGGCTACATTTCTGCCTTCCGAGGTTCTACGCTACCTCCCCTGCATTTTACTTCATTGCATAAAACTTCTATCTACCTCTTCGAAGCAACCACCTTTCGTGACGTTACTTATTTATGCTTCTCTCGGGCTAAGCTCTGCCCCTCTTTTCTTTCGCAAATTGCAAGACTAAACTTTGTCTTGTTAGCATGATACCACTGCATTCTTCATGGGCTGAAATATCGCCAACTTGTCCAAAGGCGTCATCGTTCGGAAGCACCATCTTCATGGCCCGAGCACATCATTTCATGGCCTGAGGATCTCTTTTATTCAACTTACATATCATTATTCAAAGGAACCATGGTTCGGAGGCACCATCCTCATGGACTGAGAACGTCATTTCATAGCCTGCGAATCCCGCACCAAGCGATTCATGGCCCAGGACATCATGGTCTAAGGACAATCATCCTCAATTGTCCAAAGACAACATTCATAGTCCAACGGGAACTTGCATCATGTTTATATTATGCACGATATATGCTTTTTATTTATTCGCAGGTAATCCGGCCGGGACAGCCAACCAGGGAGGAGCGGACCACTCCAATTCTCCGATACAACCCCGGAAGACCTTCCTACTTTTCTTTACCTCGCACCTTGCATCTGCTCTTGTAAAACATCACTGGTATATTTCGCCGGTAACTTCGGAACTACATACGACCTGATTCCTGTAAAAACCAGGGATATGTAGGTAGTTCAGAAGCCAGAGTGCAGCCTAATTCTATCCCACAGTTTCATCTCGGTCAAAATTGGCCATCCTATCTTTACCCGACAACTCTTTCATCCTTCATGGGTAAAGAGGGGCAACTGTTGATACCCAATTTTTCCTCAAAATTATTTTCAAATTCGCATATATGCCTGCAAAATCACTTTTATAATGATTGGCATTTTTCCATAAATTTTTCATATTTTTTATCAAAATTTTCCATTTATCTGATATTTTTATTCAATAATTATCCATAAATTATGTTACCAATAATTTCAAAATGTTTCCCCGCTCGAGATATCATTTTTTATCCATTAGGATTCAATTATTTCATAAATTATCCAATCAGGCATGATTTAATTTTAATAGCAGTAATTTTGTAATTATGGCCCAATTGTATACTTTATGTTATTTTAATTCAAAAATTATTCATTTTTGTATTTAATATTATTTAATTACCTTAATTTCATTTATTTAAACTCAATTTCATGTTTTATATAGTTATTGGCTATTTATTTTATTATTTATCTATTTTTGGGGGGTATTTAATAACTGGTCACTTTTTTATTTAAAATCTAGCCTAAATTGAATCCCAACCCACCTAATTAAATACCCATCCCAATATTTTAATTAATCCGGCCCAACCCCCTAATTAATCTGAGTCGTTGATCAAATTAGATCAACGGCCCAGATTCTACCTTCCTAATTTAATTCAAACGACCCCCCTCACCAACCCCTCATTTCTGTCGAGACCTTTCGTATCTCTATCTCTCTCTATCTCTCTCTCTACGACTCTCTAGAAGTCTCCTTGACTTTGTCTTCTCCGATGGTTTCCGGTGGATTCTCACTGGAACCTTGGTCCTCCATCACCTCCTGGCCATCTACCTGCCTCTCACCTGCTCAGTGATACCCTGAGTTCTTCAGACGAACCTGGAGCGGTTCACTCACCTCCTTCGGGCCTCTTGCCACGTTCCAGCCTTTCCCTGGCTGTTTGAGTAAGTGTTGCGGTATCTCTGGCTAAATCGATGCCATTCATGAGGTTTTCCCTCTTTTCTGGGTTGTGCGAAACCCTAATATCCTATATTTCAATCTTTTCTTTAAGATCTACTCTAGATCTGCAATATTACAAAGCTTTTCTATATTTTTCTCCTGAAAATCTTTTTTTAACGATTTCAAATTTAGGGTTTCTTAACCTTGTCTTCAAAGCAAGTTCTCTTTTGATTTTTAGCAATCTCTACTATGTTTTAACGATTTCCTCAGGCTTTTTCTGTTGTCTGAACTATTGTGCTAAAACCCTAATTCTCTAGGTTGTCTTTTATCACACGACTATGTATATTCGCTTCTTACGAAGCTATCTGTGTGTCTTTCGTGATTTCTGTTCTAGCTCGTTGATATGAGTTTTAATTTCTTGTTGTTCTAAATGTTGCTTAGGGTTTTTCTATTTTACTTAATGAACGTTGTCTAAAAGTCTGACTACTTGCTCTTACTGATTATTCGCGTAATGATTTATACTAGTTTGCTTTGTGTATTCTCTGTACTAATTTCGAAATTGTTTCCTTGTTTATACGATACTTTCCTTAGTTATACTTGATTCCCTGTAACTGTGATTACATCCGAGATTCTTTCAATCGATTGTCAAAACTATCATTCTATTTTACTTTATAAATATACTGTTAGTTCAACTTTCCTTAATTATAAATAATTCTGCAAGTGATGAAATATAAACTAAAAAGTTAGAAATAGTAGCATAATATTGCCCAGATAATTCGTTTGTAGCAACATGAAAATGTTCTAAAAAATCTAGAAGAGTTTTAACATTAGCCCAATCTTGATTTGTAAGGTGCTCGTCATCATCATCATCATCACCACCTACACGAGCATTATAGGTCGCACTTATTGGGTTTCTATATTCATATGCAACAACTAAACTTTCATACAAGTAATTCCATCTAGTCGGACAAGTTTAGGAACCTTTCTTTCTCTAATGCCAAATTCATCACATTTTTTATAATATTCTCTAACTCTACTTCTACGGTTTGCATAAAAGATCCAATGAAGAGGGAATTTAACCTTTGCAATTTCAACATTTAAAGTTTTCAGACCATCACCGACGATTAAATGGTAAATATGACAAATACATCTAACATGAAAAATATGACTAAATGCAGGACTTAGTGTAGTTGTAAGAAAACCTATAGCATTACTGTTACTAAAAGCATTATCCATTGAAACTAACATTATTTTATCTTTAATGCAAAAATATCTACAAATATCTGCAACTGTCTTAGCTATAAACTTACCTGTGTGACTTGAAATAATTATTCTATAAGCAATAATGCGTTTTTGCATTATCCAGCCCTCATCAATCCAATGAGTGG
>ML304271.1:0-27971 GCA_005239505.1 Nicotiana paniculata
GTTATTTTAAGCCAAGAATATAACATGATTGTTAGCTAGCCCGTGACCCCGGAATATCTTCTCCTATTGATTGTTAATCGAAATTATTATTTGTGTTGGCCTTGAGATGTTAACTTCCTTTTTGGGATTGAAAGAGGATCTGACTTGATTTCCTTTTACACATGCACACACACCCTATTATCCTTGAAGCTTGACTTGGGCAGACCACGAACTAGGTCCTCCTTGACCAATTTGTTCAGCAGCGTGAAGCTTGCATGACCCAGCCTTCTATGTCATAGCTCAGCATTATCATCAACATCACTCAAACAACTAAGATCCTCATTTTTCAAGGACTCAAGGTTAGCAACATAGATGTTTTTTGTTTTTTTTGGCCACTAACATCACTTCACCAGTCACAAGATTTGTGACTGTGCATATTTTAGATACAAATTCCACTTTGTTACCCTTGTCATAGATTTGAGAAATACTCAGCAAGCTATACTTCAACCCCTTCACGTAGTATGCATTTTCAATAGAGTGGGAAAGAGACTTCCCGATCCTTCCAACTCCCAGAATGTATCCCTTATTGCCATTTCCAAAGGATACACTCCCTCCCTGCAGGCCTTCAGTGAAAGGAAATCATTTGTACTTCCAGTCATGTGCTTCGAGCAGCCGCTATCCATGTACCACTGTTGACTTCTCCCTTTCACTGTTCCCTGCACAAGGAAATCAAGGGTTAGACTTAGGAACCCAAACAAGTTTGAGTCCCTTGTAATGAGGAAAGGGGTGAATGAGGGATCTTCTGGTCGAACAGACATTATACGTTTTTTATGTGAAGGACCAGGTTCCCTATGAGCAGTTACTTTTTCAGCAAAAGCTTTATTTTTCTGTTGAGACTGAATTCTGGCCTTACAATTTTCTTTAAAGTGCCCAGTATTTCCACAGTGAGTGCAATGCCAATTGTCAGGTACAATAACGTACTTGCTATGAGGGTTGTGGGGAGTATTTTCCCTTTTGAACCTGATTTCTTGCTTGTTCCCTTATTATTCGTATACATAGTAGTGATTGCATCAGAGGACCAAGTCCACTTAAGAGATTTTTCTAAGTCTCTCTTCACTCTGCCTAGATCTACCTGAAGTTGTCTATTTTTTTCAAGCTCAGCACACAAACTAGATTTTACTGATTTTAGCTCATTTTCAAGCCTAAGGTGTGCCTCACTTGCAACTTCCTTTCCCTTTTGAGTATTCACAAGCCTATTTTCCTTTCTTAGTTCCTGAATTGTTTCCTTTAGGTCTACGACTACTACCAATAGGCCATATCTTTCATGCTCTATGTTTGCAATTCTCTCAATCAAGACATCATTTTCCCTTTTTAAACTCTCAATGGTCTCTTTTAGATCATCCATAACCACCACTAGATTATCTCTCTCGTATTCTATTTCTCCTAGTGTTGTGGTTAGCGCATTTTTATCATTGATGAGACTGTAATATGCATCAATTAAAACATTACCCAAGGATATAAGCTTCTTTTGAGAATACGATTTCAAATTTCTTTGAACATCCAGAAGGTTTACCTCATCATCATTGTTGTCATCTCCATCATCATCAGACTGCGCCATCAAGGAAAAAATAGAGTCATACTCAGCTGCTTCACTTTCCACTACCATCATTGAGTTGTCACCTTGCCCATCATCTTCTTCGGATTCGCTGGAAGAGTCTCCCCATGCAGCAAGAGCCTGTTTCACAACGTTGTCAGCGGCGTCTTTTCTTTTGAATCTTTTGTCAGAAACCTTGTTCCTCTCATCCGCCTTTTCAGTGTTGGCTTTGTAATGATCCTTCTTATGAAGAGGACAGTCTTTAATGAATTGTCCAGGCTTTCCACACTTATGATAACAATCATTTCCTTTGAAATTCCTGCAGGAACTTCCTTTCTTTAGAATCCTACCATTTTTTCGAATCATCTTTTGGAATCTTGGAGTGAGATACTACATGTCGGATTCATACTACTTGAGTCTTTGTTGGAATCTTTGAGAACCAGGTTCTTCTTCTTCTTGGGCCCTCTTCTTTCAAGATCTTTATTTCTCTTCATCTCATAAGTTTTGAGATTTCCAATGAGTTCATCAATGATCAGCTTCTGCAGATCCTTTGCTTCAGTGATAACATTCACCTTGCTCTCCCAGGAACCTGGTAGAACACTGAGTATCTTCCGGACTAGCTTGTTGGTTGGAATGATTTCACCAAGTGAATGAATCTCATTGATTATGGAGGTGAATCGGGTATGCATCTCTTGAATGGACTCATCCTCTTTCATTTTAAAGAGTTCATACTCAGTTGTCATCATTTCTATTTTGGACTGCGTTACCTGAGTAGTCCCTTCATGAGCCGTTTGAAGAGCTTCCCAGATTTCTACATTGTCCAATACCACACACAAGAATCTTCTTCGCCTTGAAGTTCTTCCCAATAGCTTTTCGGTCAGCACCATTGTACTCTTTTCTTGTCTTTGGAACAGTCTTTGTTCCCTCTCCAACAGACTTCATAGGAACAAAGGGACCATCATAAATCACGTCCCAAAGCTCGGAGTCTTCAGCCATAATGAAGTCATGCATTCTTGTTTTCCACCAACCATAGTATTGACCATTGAATCTTGGGGGTCTATAGGTTGATTGTCCTTCCTCGAAGTTTGGTGGAGCAGCCATGATGAGGATCCTTTCTAGGTGTTAACCTTTTAGAAAGAACCTGCTCTAATACCAATTGATAGAATTTAAGGGTCCACCAAACTATAGAGAACCAGGTTCTCTATTAGTTCCCACAAAACACACGCACACTGCAGTAAGTAAATGGCACAATGAAGTTTTACGTGAAAAACTCCCAGCTCACGGGATAAAAAACCACGACCTACCCTTGTAGGATTTTAACTTCACTACTGAGCAACTTTAGATTACAACCTATTGTAACCTAGGAATCAACCTCTTAATCCCTCACTAACTTGTAACACTCTATTACAGGTCACTTACTTAATAACTCTATTACAAAGACTTTAAACCTAGGAATTAACCTCTTAATCCTTCACTAACTTGTAACACCCTATTACAAGCCACTTTGTAATAACTCTATTACAAAGACTTTACAACTTGACTAACTCTAGCCAAGACACAAACACAAGGGTCTATGATTTACAAAAGATCTTCTACAGACATGCTTCTATGTACAAATGTTCTATGTACAAAAGAACAAATGTTGTTCTTCATTGTTGATTCCCTTGAGAATCACTTGCAAGATTGACACAGACTTGAGAGAATGCTAGATGAGTTCTTGAATGTGCAAGTGATTTGTTTTTCCTCTGCTTGATGTTAATATCTTATTTGTGACATCACTTGGATGATGTAAGCAAGTTAGGTAAAGAGCATTCCCCATAAAGTTGATTGTTGCACTGTTTCTGCATTGTAGCGTGTGTAGGCATCAACTTTACAACTATGAAGAGTTGACTTGTACAGTCACCTTAGAACTGATAGCTATATGTTCCCTCTGCTGTTCCTTTGACTCGGAAGAGTTGAGCTGTGTCCCCAACTGGAGACTTGTTGATCTTTAAGTTTTTGAGGATATGTATCAGGTTCTTTATCTGGTTCTTGACAGTAAATTTGTTAGATCATCGATCAAAACATAAAACAAAAGTACTTATAACCTACCGTAGCGTCAATTCACTTACAAAATAAACTCAATACATTTGTTTTCCTTCTAGTTAGTATTAACCCAAAATACAGAGTATTTTCTTACTTCATTAAAATCAAAGAAATGACGTGCATCAGGTCAAAAGTGGTCCAAATTCTGCGTAACGTGTAGGACTTTAAAGAAATAGCATGCGTCAAGTCAAAGTGGTCCAAATTTTATGAGTAAGAAGTAAGAACAGGAAAAAAAAAAAGGTTTAATTTAGTATGTACTATCATTATAAGGAATTTTTAAAACTATCACGTCACCAGAATAATATCTATAGGTTAATCTTCTTAAAATATGAAATTTGTAGTCTCGAAAATAAGATAAATTACTTGTCAAAAAGATCGCGTTGTCCATAAAACATCCCGCATTCAGTGGCATTGCCATAAATCTCGTTAAGGGTGTTCAGACTTTAAACAAGTCAATAATTTTTTATCGATGAAGGGTATACCAAATTTTTTAAATCAAAAGTATGTAACATTTTAAATCAAACTACACAAATTAGCTAAACAATAAAAATATGTATAATAGAGAACTACAATTTTGTAAATCAAAATTACATTAAAAAAATAACAATAGAAATTTTACTAATAAAAGTAAGCATAAAACCAAAGAAAAGAGAAAGAGAGAAAGTCGTGAGGGTTTGTAATATGTAGAGAGTTTTTGTTGAAGAATTTTTTGTAGAACTTGACTTTCAAATTATAAAATTTGTTTAAGAAGTAATTTTGATTTAAAAGTTACTATTTAAGATTAGTAATTTATTACACAAATTTTAAGCTTAAGAGTTTTTTTATTTTTAAAAAGTTAGATTGAAAAGAGTAAATAGACCACACACGCGAGGGTCTAAAACTAAATGGGCAGATAACTCTGAACCCGTGAATAAATATCACTTTGAATACCTTGGACCGCTGGACTACCTGTTAAGGTTATTCAAAATATAATATATATAACAATATAAAGTAAAATTTCACTTATTTATGTATGCAATATAATTTTCTGGCGAAGGGTGGCCAACACATAGTGCGGCTATGCCCCGTATGGTCAGAGGAAGGGCCGCAACCTCAAGGGATGTGACGTAGACAGCTTACCCTAATGCAAACATTAGTGGCCGTTTCCACGGCTTGAACCTGTGACATATAGATTACGCGGAGACAACTTTACTGTTGTTCCAAAACACCCCTTCATAGATACTTGTAACAGATAAAAATAACCTAATGATGTAAAAGATTTTTTATACTATTGTTTCACTTTGAAAGAGTAAGTATTCATAGTAAAGGCAGCATTTCACATACTTTTTGCAAGTATATTTCAGATTGCAAATGTCATCTTGGGTTTTGCTTCAAGAGTTGTTTTCTTCCGTCGGCGGAAACTCTCCGCGGCTTGATTTCTTAGAAATGCGATCCTACGCCTATAATTATAGAGTTCTTTGTATTTTTTATCTCCAATAAATGTCTTACTTTTCATTTGCATCCTATATTAATGTATTTCATTATTCTCGTCGTAGTCTATTCACTTCTTTGCAAAATCATTCAAGCAGAAGCGAACCCCGAATTTGAAAGCGATGAGGACACCGCTATTGAATAAAAATTTGAGCAAATATTAGGGTTGGAATCGAACCAAGACAACATACTAAAAGCAAGTTGTGCCCCCAAATTAACCATGTTGATCGAATATGCATTCTTGTCTGTGATAAAAGATGTATCATTTCGACCCTCTTGAATATTCTGGTACTGTCTGGTGTTTTCCTTTTATTACGTTGAAATATATTCAAAATGTTTGGCCAAATATGCATATATTTTACCTGTAAGCATACAATATTTGATTCCTGTGCAGTCCTACTTCTTATCCCTAGATGTCTTAAAATTGGACATTATTCAAAATTTTAAGACAAATTCAGATATAGTAGACTCTACCTATGAAGATACTGTCTAACTTAGCCATATATAGGGACAGAATGTTCATTCTTTTTCCCAAACTAGTCTTTGGTCCTTTTATTTTTATTTATTTGAACTAAAACCACCTTGTGGTAGCGGGGGTTTAGCATTGACCTCTACCTTATGTATTAAAATCCAAAAAGTGATTACGCACAGAAGGGCCCATAAAATCGAGCCTCCTCAGAAATTATATTTGAGTTGGACATTCAATACAATTTTGGAAGGGGAGTCTTGGTGTAACCGGTAAAGTTGTTACCGTATAAGCAGGAGGTCACAGTTCGATCCATAGAAACAACCTCTTGTAAAAATGCAGAGTAAAGCTGCATACAATAAACCCTTGTGGTCTAGCTGTTTCCCGGACTCACACATATAACGGGAGCTTAGTGCACCGGGCCACCCTTTATTCGATACAATTTTGATGCAAGTGCATGTTGTTGCGATGTGTATCATACAGTATATATATGATACAAAGGACTCCTCTCTTTAACATTTGATATGCACACAAGTGTGGAGCCATCTTTTGTTGACCTATACATTGTTTCATATACCAAAAATTAATATCTTTTGTTTGTTTCCGAAATTTGGAAATTGAAGAGGATAAGCTTTGGCATTAATGTCATTATAGAATTCTACTGATGTATGCATTATACCTAAAGTAATGGCAAGTGATTGGAGAATGCTGCTATATATGTTTAACTCTAAAAGCATACTACAAAGCCATATATTCTAAATTAAATGCACTTTTTTTGGGGAGAATGCTTCTATATATATTAACTCTGAAAGTATCTTACAAATTAAAGCCATATCTTCTAAAGCCGTCCAATTATCACATTTTAAACTATACTACGATTAAAAGTTTCGATTTTTTTGATTGAGACTTAATTATTTCATCATCTTCAGGTACATATATATATAAGTAACAACTCTAATTATATATGTGAACAACAAAAACAGGAAGTAAAAATAAAACTGACATGAAACTAAAAAGGAATGAAACAAGCGTACTCACAAAGAATCATCAATTGTAACATTAAACTTTACTAAAAAAGGAATTGAATAGAAATGGGAAACAAGATAAGTGTAGAAGTATTTTTTTTCTCATTGGAAGTGGGAAATCTCACTGGCTTTTAGATATTAGGGTTTCAAAGAAGACATGAATGGGAATACAACAACAACAACAAACTCAGTGTAGTCCCATATTAGAGTCTAGGGAAGGTAGTGCGTACGCAAATCTAATCCCTGTCTTGAGAAGGTAGAGAGGTTATTTTCCAATAGATTCTCGGCTCAAGAGAAGGTAGAGATGAATGGGGATCTTGTATTGGAAAAAATTGAATAGAAAAAGAAGTATGGGAAAACAAGATAAGTGTAGAAGTATAGGATTATCAAGAAGAAGAAAGAATTGAAGAGATTTGAACTTTATTGAGAAGTAGAACACTCAGATAAGAGCTCATCTAATAGATCTGATCCTAAATCTTCAAAAACAATCACATTTTCTTCCTTAGTTTGTTTTCTTTTACCTTTACTATGTCTCTTCTTGTGTTTCTCCTTTATCGCTTCAACTTGAGATGAACCCTCTTTGCCACTACACTTGAATCCTCGTAACGATTCTTGAACTATTTCCACAGGAAAATTAAGGCACGTGGAAGGACCGCGCATCGAGAGGGCAGCTTGGTCATAAGCCATAGCAGCTTCTTCAGCAGTATCAAAAGTTCCAAGCCAAACCCTAATTCCATTTCTCGTCGAATCCCTAATTTCAGCTGCAAATTTTCCCCATGGACGTTTTCGTACTCCAATGTAGTGCTTTTCCTCTTTATTGGGAAGCTTTTGAACTTTTTCACTCTTTATTTGTTCGGAGAAATCATTTTCTGAAGATGATTTCTCCGAATAAATTATTTTTTGTTCCTCAATATTGACAGTGTTGAGGAACAATATTGGTGGCCAATCACTATCAAATGAAAGCTCAGAACATGAAGAAGAAGAACTATTCATAATTGAGAGCTTCCCTTTTTCTCGGATGATTGGAAATATATATTATATTTTGTTGCATACCTAAACCTTAAAAGGGTTAGGGTATATGAAAATTAAAATTATTAATATGATTTTAAAAGCAATAGATATGTCGTGGGAGACAGGTTTTAGTTGTGAGATTAATTAGATTTAGTTAATTGACATGTTCCTAGATTCTTTTAATTATTAAGCTGTTTACATCAAACAATATATAATAACTCTAATTAATCATATTCTCACTTTATTTTATGACTCTTATAGTTGGATGGATATTTTATTGTAATTAAACACAATACGCGAGTAAGTATTTTGTGTGCCACTAATTTTTGAAAAAAAAAAACTTACTCAGCAGCTTTAATTTCTTATTGTTCTTGCTGAAGATTAAATGTAACTAATTAATTTGGTAAATATTTAGGCATAATAGGGGCGTGTCGAATCTAAAAACATTAAGTAGATCATCTTTGCATCACAATATGTAAAAGAAATGAGATTAGAAAATAGTTTGATTTCC
Source organism: Nicotiana paniculata (assembly GCA_005239505.1). Lineage (NCBI taxonomy): Eukaryota > Viridiplantae > Streptophyta > Magnoliopsida > Solanales > Solanaceae > Nicotiana > Nicotiana paniculata. Next base: position 8,142 of record ML304271.1, read on the forward strand.
TTAGTAATATATAGATTAAACTGTTAATTAAGCTTTTGACTGTTTGAACGTTGGAATTGAAATATATAAATCACCAGACGAAATGAACCATCATCTCAGTCACATTCAACATGTTGAAATTGCTTTAGACAGACCGCATCGGCAAAACGCAAGAGAGATGCTGATTATATAAGTTAACAAGTCTTAAATCCTCTAATGACGCAATTTAAACCCGTGAGGGTCCAGTCCTAGAGCGGACAATACTACTAGTGGACTGGACTGTTACAGTATAACGTTGCAATTAAAGTAAAGATGAACAGCCAAAACTATGAAAAACATCACAATTGCACAACAATAACACTTAGCTTGAAGCTGATCAACTACTTCGGTTTCTCCAATATTAAAACTCGTAAAGTTATATCTATCTATCTATACTATATTAAAAGTACGAAATCCCTTAGCAAATGTCGTTCGTCTTTTTTACCCTTTTAATATAGAGGTTACACTGGATAATATAGTCATTTAATTATTTCCCTAAAATTTAGCACTTTTAAGTCGACTAAAATTTTGCTTATAAAAGTTTTCCTTATTTAAACTATTACACAGGAAATCCTAATATTTAGGACATCAAAATAAATTAAATTGAACAAATTATTTATAGAAACTAATTAAAAAGGTACATATCAGATTTAATTAAGCATTTTATGTTTTCATTAAAGGCATACTTTTCTCCCAAATTAAAGTGTAGTCTATATAATTATTTTCTTGAAAAATATACTTATGTCATTAAAATGTAGTCTTTATTTTGACTGCCATAATCTTTAACCCATTCTAACCACTAAAAATTCTAAATACAACGAAAAACTTAAAAATCATATTTTAAAATAATGCAGGTCGAAATATATGAAAAAATAATTTAAAAAATAAATATATAGCTCACTATAGTCTGGAAACAACATAAACATAATCATTGGAAACAATTACTGTAATTTTAAAATATGCAGAATTCTAAATCAGTTAAAGTTTTGATTATTAATTTTTTTTATTTGAATTATGTAGAGAAATCTAATAATTAAAAGTTCAAATCAGTAAGATTTTAGCTTATATAAATTCTTTTTTTATTTGGACTATGCAACATAAAATACACTTAAATTTTATTTATTGAATTTTTATATAATATTTAAAAATTACGCTCAGTAATTATTTCAACCTGCAGAATCATAAAGAAAAATGTATTCGAAAGAGTAGATTTTACTTAACAATGGCATAATATCATGCACTCAATAATTATTTTTCTATTAAGATTTGCAGATTTGCAATAAGAAAAAAATAGTAAAAGATAAAAATATATTCTAAATGAGCTCTCATTAATTAATTTTCATTTTTTCCATAAATATATTTTTATAAATTATTCATATTTAAAGTTTATAATGCCACTTATCAATTTGTATTATTATAAGATTTATCGTAATAAAAATATTTTTTTACTTTTTTGTTTCTATATTAGGAAAAATTAAAAATAATTTTTATAAGCTATTCTTATTATTCTTTGAAGACTTCCATTTACAGGATTTCATTCTTTATTTTGCCTGCTAAATGTGATCAATATTTATATTTTTTGAAAGTTATATATTTTATTTTTATTAGAATTCAATTATATTATTTAATAATATTAATTATATAATTTTAAAAAATATTTATTCATTGACATGGAAAACACGCGTAAAGCGCGTACCGTAAGACTAGCATATACTAAGAGTACTTATTCGTCAGTTTGTATGATTATCTCCGGAGAAGGATTCAAGATTTAAAGTTTATGAATTCTTACAGGAACCTTAAGTTAACTAACATACAATAATAATTAGGTTCACAATCAAATCTTTATAGATATTTAATTGATTTATTAATATATGTATAAGTTATCGAGAAAAGCTATTCCTATAGTGAAATTCGTAGCTTGTGTTCAAAATCCGTCACTGATCTCCAGCAAACTATTAAGAGCCCGTTTGGACATAAAAAAAATTCACTTCTTTTCGAAATTTTTTTTACTTTTTTTTGAAATTAGTGTTTGGATATAAAATTTTTAATTTTCACTTGAAGATGAATTTTGAAATTTTTCAGAAATTTGAAAAACTCCAAAAAGATGTTTTTCAAAATTTTCACTCAAAGCACTCACAAAACTTCAAAAACAACCCAAAATAATATTCATATCTAAACACAACTCTAATTTTCAAATACCATTTTCAGTTGAATTTTGTTTTACTTTTTTTTTTTTTTTTTTTTTTTTTTTTTTTTTTTTTTTTGGAATTTTACAATTCTTATGTCCAAACATCCACTAAGTATCAAATTCTTATAAGGGACAGTTGGCAAAATTGGAATTATAATTATTTCTCTTAAATATAAAGAAAGTAGTATTTGAAGTTGAAGCTGGAAAAGGATATTTGGAAATTGTTAATGTTTGGACATAAAAACATAGTTGAACTTTTATGAGTGAAAACTTGAAAAACTTCTAAAACTTTGTTTTTAAATCTAAATTCTCTATATTTCAAGACTGAAATAACGAAAAATAAGATATGGAACAATTTGATAACTGTTTTTTTGAAATAATCTTTAAATATTGTTTTGAATATTTCAAATCTATTAACAGGGGCGGCTCAACAACATTCGAGGCCTAAAGTACAAAAAATGAGAACTTGGTTTTATAAAGTACAAAAAATTGAAGGAATTTAATGTTGATTGCATAACAACTGAAGTGAGAGAACTCAAACAAAACTTTATCCGTCCCAATTTATGTGACTCTTTTTAAATTTTTAGACGGCCCTCTTTTTATATTTGGTAATAATTCAAATTTAGATTTTCCTTTTTACCCTTAACAAGATCATTTCTGGCCACAAAAATTTCTATGATTTATTTTAGATCACAAGTTTCAAAACTCTTCCTTTATGTCATACATTCCAGGTCCAATCAAACACTTTCATATAAATTGTGACAGAGAAAGTATAATTTATGCGAGAAAAATAAATGATAAGTTAGATTATTAGATCTAGTTACATGACTAACTAATGAATAGAGAAATATAATTCAGTAAAAACGTTCAATTAGATTGACAAAAAATTGTTTTGGTTATATTATTTAGATGAAGAAATTGAATTATGAAAAACTAATATGAAAATATATAAATAAAGTTATCAATAATAAGAAATAATTTTATAAATAATATACTGTATATATAGAAAGAGAGATCTTAATTTTGGACTTTTGCATCCGTACCCGCTTTTTGTGTCACGTTTTAACTTATATCTGCTTTGTAAAAAAAATTGAAAGTGTACCCGTTTTTGCGCATAACTTCAGCATACGCGGTTGAAGTAGCAAAGGCAATCACGCAAAACTTCAGCATTCGAGTGGGCGGGCCTGAAGTAGCTTGCGAACTTCAGCTCTAGAGCTGAAGTTTTTCTCTTTGTAACTGGGGAACTAACTTCAGCTCTGGAGCTGAAATTTTTGTCTTTGTAACTGGGGAACTTCAGCCCCGCATGCTGAAGTTTTGTCTTTGTAACTGGAGAACTTCAGCTCTAGAGCTGAAGTTTTTGTCTTTGTAACTGGGGAACTTCAGCCCCGCATGCTGAAGTTTTGTCTTTGTAACTGGAGAACTTCAGCTCTAGAGCTGAAGTTTTTGTCTTTGTAACTGGGGAAGTTTTTGTTTTGTAACTCGGGAACTTCAGCAACTTTTTGTCTTTGTAACTGTGGAACTTCAGCTCTAGAGCTAAAGTTTTTGTCTTTGTAATTGGGAAACTTCAGCTCTAGAGCTGAAGTTTTGTCTTTGTAACTGGGGAACTTCAGCCCCGTATGCTGAAGTTTTTGTCTTTATAACTGGGGAACTTCAGCTCTAGAGCTGAAGTTTGTAACTGGGAAACTTCAGCTCTAGAGCTGAAGTTTTGTCTTTGTAACTGGGGAACTTCAGCCCCGTATGCTGAAGTTTTTGTCTTTATAACTGGGGAACTTCAGCTCTAGAGCTGAAGTTTGTAACTGGGAAACTTCAGCTCTAGAGCTGAAGTTTTGTCTTTGTAACTGGGGAACTTCAGCCCCGTATGCTGAAGTTTTGTCTTTGTAACTGGCGAACTTCAGCTTAACTGGCGAACTTCAGCGCATCGAGGAAAATGGAGCTGAAGTTATTTAAAAAGTAGGTACAAGTTAAACGTTTTTAAAAAAGCGGGTATAGGTAAAATGGGGGCGACCAAATAGAGTGTCCCGTACAATTTTTACGGCCTAAAGCAAGTGCTTTCATATGTGGGCCCCTAACTCCTACCTGTCATTTAATAAGTACTTTCATAATTGAGTATTTAAAATTGGTCGAAGGAGTAATATTTATGAGTATTTGAAAACTTCTAGCTACCTGTGTCATACTAGTAATATCCTGAATTTTGTCTTTTCCGTCGGCTGATGCCACACCTGGATCATTTAATGAGAAAAACAAAAGAAAACAGTTCTTTTGTTAATTAATTTCCTTTTTTTTTAATGAGGTGCATTTTTTTCTCGAATCATACGCTAACACAAAATATTTCGTGCATCAAAATATTTTTTTTTATAAGTTTAATTGTATGTTTTCAACATTTTGGGTTTACTTTTTATGCTATATTTACTTTCTGAAAAGCAAATTCGCTGAGATCAGCTTTCACTTGTAATAATCTACTTTAAAACTTTGTTTATCGCTATCAATAATATATGCAGCATTTCAGCGAAAAAAATAAAATAAAGTCATAGGCTGGGCAAATAACGTGTGTAGCTATCAGAGTAAAAATAATTCGAACAAATTAGTTGGTGTACAAGAAACGAAAACTTTTAAAATTTATGGTTTAAAACAAGTCTTAAACATTATAATAAAATAAAAACTTTAAAGTTATAATTGTTTTTAAATATCAAAATCTATATTTTTTGAGACAGACTAAAAAATAAAGTGTGGCACATAAATTAGGACAGAGAGATTAGTATAGCTGAATAAGCATATGCGCATATCATGATCTGATTCTCATTGTTATTAATTTCATTCGTTTCAGAATTTTCAGCAACAAGCTAAAATATGAAATGAACGAACACACTAAACATTATATAACTTATAATTGTTCCTTTTTTTTTTTTTTTTTCTCTCTTTTCCGTAAACCTCAATACCAAGAAGCACAGAAAGGGTATTAAATGAAAGCGAGAATTGAAAATCAGATGGCATGAGTTTTACCTTGAATCTTGAATGTATATTTCACTTTTTTCCAAATCATCGGGTAAGTGATTCTAACTCAGATTTGATTATATTACATGAATCCATTATTATTCTTGTCATTTGGTCACAAGTGCGGACACATAGGCGCGATGGAGGTCGTCGCAGAAGCGAAAGAGGCCAGCTGGGCGAAGGGCCGCAGGTGCGGAGTTTGGGCGCACATATGCACATCCGCAGAAGTGCCTCCCCATATACCCTACGTGATCTCGTAACTACCCATGTGAACGCGAAGAAGAAACAACCTCTGTCCAACTCAGTCCAGAGCACTATGCGAATGCGCTCACCCTTGCGCGAAAGCGATGGAGACCAACCCCCTCCCTATGCGAACGCGAATTCAAATGCGTATTACATAATTCATTATAGGAGGAAACACTACATACAAAGAGATTTTTGCATTTTTAAGGCTCGGTCTCGATCTGATTAACTTTGGAGGCATCTCATTCACCCTACCACACTAACACACCCTTAGTTGTTAAGATCAGAGATCGAAGCAAATAGAGAGACAGAAGTTAGGGTTCTAAGAGACGAAGAGAGAGAAAATATCTGCCTTCCTTTTAATTGAATGTCCGTAAAATGAATTTATTTTTCCCTTATGTGTTCTCAGAATTTGGCCTATACATATATAGGACCTGAAACTAAAACAACCCAAATACAATAAATACAAAACTGACCTTGAGACCCAAATACAACTACACTACCACACACTAACTAATACCAGATTCTAAACCATGAATCCCAACTTCCCCCCCCCCCCTCAAGTTGGAGGGTGGGACAACACCCAACTTGCCAAGATGAGAGTGATGAGCTTTGCCCTGCAGGGATTTGGTGAAAATGTCAACCACTTGAGATGAACTTGAGGTATGAAGCAAGCTGATCAACCCATCTGCTAGCTTACTCCGGACAGAATGACAGTACAACTCGATGTGTTTGGTCCGTTCATGAAATACTGGATTTTTCGCTATGTGTAGTGCAGCCTGGTTATCACAGAAGAATACAGGAATAGAAGAAGATACAGGAAGGCCAAAATCAACCAACGATCTAGACAACCATGTAACTTCAGGAACAAATTTGCTCAATGATCGATATTCAACCTCAGGTGAAGAAAGAGATATCACTGGTTATATTTTGGATTTCCAGCACACCAAACTACCACCCAACAATATGCAAAAACTTGTAAGTGATCTTCTACTATCCGGGCAAGAACCCCAATCACTATCACAAAAAACTTGAAGAGAAAGGCCCGTTGAATTGTTGAAGAAAATACTATAATCCGAAGTACCATTAATGTACCTCGATAGGTGAAAAGCAGCCTTCATATGAGGAGCACAAAGGTGCTGCATAAACTGGCTTAAATGTTGGACTACAAAAGATAAATCAGGCCTAGTATGAGTTAATAAATTCAACTTCCCATCTAGGCTTCCGTAAACCTCGGGATTAGGTAAAGGATCCCCCACTTTAGCTTTAAGTTTCTTATGCAATTCAAGAGGAGAAATGGAAGGAGTGTAGACATCACAATGAAACTCTCTTAGAAGATCATGAATAAACTTTCTTTGATGCAATAAAACCCTAGAAGAAGAATATAGTACCTCAATACCAAGGAAGTAATTAAGCAAACCCAAATATTTGATTTTAAACCGATCATGAAGAAAAGACTTTAAGGTAGAAACCTCTCCCAAATCAGTATCAGTAAGCACAATATCATCTACATACACAGCCAAGATGAAAAGAGAATCCCCAGAACCTCTGGTGAACAGAGTGTTATTTATATATGTCAATACCATACAAGAAGGGGGAGGGGGGTGATTTGTGTGGTGACCAATTTTCGCGTGCAGTAGTTATAGAAGGACCAGGTTCTTTTATGTGTTCAACCTCCTACAGTTTGCGGAATAATAATTGCAGAAAATAAGGGAACACAACAATTTTACGTGGAAAACACCTGGCTTAAAAGGTTAAAAAAACCACGACCTACTTCCCAGTAGGATTTTTCCAAACTCTTCACTAAATCAATGAGCCAAAAAAAAATTACAAAATAAACTCTTTTGTAAATCTAAGGACTAACTCTAATCCCCTTGTGGCAAACTAGCCTCTAGCTATTTGCGACAACCTTCAAGTTAACTCTAACTTGAATACTCCGTACCTATTACAAATGTTTCTAGATAAAGCTGAAAGATACACTTTGTAATCAACTACTACAAATAAACTAGACTAAAATATAACAGATGGAACTGGTTCTTCTAGCCAGTTCAAGTAGCTTCAGAATCACACAGGAAATTCTCACATGAACTGCTTACAAAATTGCTTTGGTAATTTTGTTCTCAATTCTTGTTTTGCTTCTATGTTTGTGCGCACATGTTCAATAAGAACACTTGACAATATATGGATTAGTAGAAAAGGAGATATACTCGAATTTGGATGCAGCTCTTCCAATTAGGATGCAACTCTTCCTTGGTGGATGAGTTCCAGTTGGTCTCAACTCCCTAGATCCTCTTCTATCTTGATTCTGCCCTCACTGAATAAGGAGTCCATCTCCTTATCAATTTGAAACCTTTTCAATCAGGAGATATATCTTCAGATCACTGATTGTGATTATCTCCTGTTTGTGGTCACATAGCGTGCCATTAACTCTGCATGTCTATGTCTCCAGTGATGGACTCGGTTCAACTCTGATTTCATTTGTCAATCTTCAAAATCATTCAGCTTGTTGATCCAACAAATTTCCTCCTTTTTGATGATGACAAACTCTGTGCTTAGGCCTGTAATCACTTTAATCCAACATTGATATTTTTTATAGTATTAAGCATTTATCATAAAGAACCAGGTTCATTAGGTTATAAATATCAAAATTTTCAATATAGCACATCTTCCCCTTTTTGGCATCATCGAAAAGTTACAAAGTGTTAGAATTACCAGATTTATAATAATTTCTCATGGCCACTGAGGCAACTGCAAATGCAAATATGGATTAATCATTAATAGTAAACCAAGGATGTAATCTATCAAGGAAAGTGAGACAAAATGGGTAAGAGCAAAAACAGCACAATTCATTGATAAGAGCATTATTCAGGCACTAAACACATAAAGAACTAAAAGCAGTTACAATCATGAGCAAAAGATAGCCAAAAAAAAATCCCGAACTGGGTCATAGAGGGGTGAAGGACGACACTGGACACCTAAGGCTGGGAAGGGGTGGAGGTTGGGTTCTTTGCTTGGATAAGAGAGAGCATTTGTTGAAGAATCCCTGCACTCTTCTCCTTTTCATGTGCCAGTTCAGATCTGAGATCATCCGACTCAGCCTCAACCTCTATAAGGCGAGTCTTCAAGCGAAGGATTTCAGCATCCTTAACCCCACCTTCATGCACAAGCGCCCTGGCCTTGCTATTCACAGGCGTTTTCCTTGATGAACCAGGTTCATCGTCAGGAACATTCACAACATAGTCGTATGTCAGAAGCGTGTTCTTCCAAAAATGGTCCTTGACCAGTGTCCATTTCTGCTTTCTTCACGGGCACCTTGAAGTGAGCCATCACAGTCGTTAGGATGAACCCATACGGGATAGCATGAGCCTTGGAGCCATTTACCACCCTGTCCAACAACTGAATAATGAAATAGGGCCAGTTGATTTTCCTTCCACTGTCCAGGCAATCCATGAGAGTTAAATCCATATAGTTTGCTATGTGCCTCCTCTCTTGCCTGGGCAGTATGCATTTATTGGCAAACTCAAAAACAACTTTGTGTTGAGGTGTCATCCCGCTTTTGAACACAGCCCTTGGTTCCATTTATTAAGCATTATCACTGAACCTCCTGGTGATTTGTTGTGAAGAAGGAAGGCCATTCAAGCTAGGCCACCTCTGCCTTGTATAATCATCATATCCCTCAGCGAAAATCCCAAGAATCTCACCTAGCTCATTGGCATCAAAGGAGATCTTAACCTTCTTTACCTGACTGGATACCCTTCTATCCTTGACTTCTGCATTTGCCATAAACTCGACAATCTCACTCCTGGCCAGCCTGCCATCTAGTTGAAGGACCATGTCCTTCCAGCCTTGTACGTCTAGATTGTCCACAAGGTAAATCATGCCGGATTCTTCAAGATCCTTCAGAAACCTTCCCTTCAGTATCATGCGCTTCCCAAATTTTGTCAATTTGTCTATCTCTCCACCAGACTACTCTGCTTCTTCACCACTCCACTCATCATCATCAACTTGAGCCTTCTTTGATTTCCTTGTGGACCTAGTCTTCCTAGCAACAGTCGAGGGTGTAGAAGACACAGATGCTGACTTCTTGGAAGAAGTCTTGGCCTTCTTTGGTTTGGGTGTCTCAATCTCAACTTCTGCCATTTTTTCATCTTGATGGACCAGGTCCATCTCCTCAAAATCAACAGCCTCTGCGGGCTCAAACACTTTTTCCTTCCCCTTTTCAGCTTTCTTTCTCCTACTCTCCCTCAAAGCTTTATGAAACTCCTCTTCACTCTGCCTAATTGCACTCCTTGTAATGTGACCTCTAGGAATGGAAGCATCAGCAAGGGGAGTAGCTTTTCTCTTCTTGATTTCCACTGGAGGATCAGCTTTATTGGTCTTGGGTGTCTTATTATTTTTGGTTTTATAGATCTCTCCTAATTTTCTCATAAGATCACCCAAAGTTTCTTCAATGGATGAACCAGGTTCATCGGTTGAATGTTGAAGATTTTCCATCCCCTCTGTAGCCTCTCTAGAATTACTTCCCCCTAAATCCTTGGCACCATCTTCAACAACCGCTGGGACAGTCCCACAAATTGCCAATGGAGTTCCTCCCTCCCCTATTCCCCTCACAATACTTCTTTCTCCCTCTCTCTCAAAGTTAATTTTACCGCCTCTTCTTCTCTTATCAGGAATCTCCACATCCACTACAGACCCAACTAAAACAAACCTATTTTCAGAAGTGAATGGCTCAGACTCAATTTTAGATGTTACATGTTCAGACTCAGAAGAACCAGTTGCTTCCCCCTCAGTGGCGGACTTGAAAGAGTCATTGAAATTCTCAGATTCTTGGGCCTGGCTAGCTTGAAGCTTTGCGCTCAATTTCCTAGCTAGAGAGGCCACAGTCTTTCTAGCGAGCATTTTCACACGCCTTCCCCTGGGTTCCGAATTGGGACTTGGTTGTACAACGGGAGTGATTGGAGGAGATGGAACAGAGTTGTTTTGAGGGGTCGTGGGATGTGATTGAGATGGGGTGGAAGAATTTGATTGAGATGGGGTGGAACCAGTATCTTCAAGCGTGATATTGTAGTCAGGTGTGGTTGAGGAGGATGGAGTAGGAGGATGGAGTAGGAGGTGGAGTGTTAGCCATAGTGATGATTTTCTTTTTTTTGTTAAAGAAAATCAGGATCAAGGTGTTTGAGTAGAAGGTTGAAAGGGTTTCGACGGTTATGGCTTTAAGAAAAAGGTGAAGGATTGGAGAAGTGATGATGGGTTTTTAAAGGCTTGGTTAATAAATACACAACGAATGTAATTTTGGTCAAGTGGGAGTCTAATCGATTCAGGAGTGTCAGGTGATAAGTGACGGTTATGATTCCCCTATAATCTAGGCTATTTTAATTTGATTTGACTCTTTGGAACTGGTTCGAATTTGGGATAAGTACTAGGTTTTGTAAAGGCTTCTTATAGATAGAGTCCTGCTCATGAGTAACTATTGATATTTCAATATGTGTATAGTGATGAGCATATACCTTGTCTGTCAGATGAACAAACAATGATGAACCAGGTTCATCTTGTTAGCATGTCTTGATTAAGCCTCAATTTACAAAAATAGAAAAACATCATTAATAACCAAGGAGTCATATTAACATATGGCAAGAGAGTATTCCTCTTAAGGCATGAGACTGAGCAACGATTATTCTGATTATTTATACCTTTCAGAATTCCTAGCCAATTTTTTTTTCATTTTGTTTTGAATTGGTTCCATTAGGTGATCTTAATCATCCCTAATTCTAATATTTTTCTTTCAAAATGATCTCTACTTAGTGCCTTAGTAAAGATGTCAGCAATTTGTTTGTCAGTAGCACAGAATTCAATAGAGATCATTCCCTTCTCATAGTTGTCTCTTAGGAAATGGTGTCTAACATCTATGTGCTTTGTTCTTTTATGATGGACGGGGTTCTTTGTCATACTAATATCACTAGTGTTATCACAGAATATAGGAATTCATCCAACCTCTATGCCAAAGTCCATCAGTTGTTACTTAATCCATAGTAACTCAACATGAGGTTGCAGCCACGTACTCAGCCTCAGCAGTAGATAGAGCTACTGAATTCTGTTTCTTAGTGGCCCAAGACACAAGACATGAGCCCAAAAAGTGTGCCATACCTGATGTGCTCTTTCTATCTACCAAAAAGCGTTCATAGTCAGCATCAACATATCCCACAAGATCAAAATAACTACCTTTAGGATACCAAAGACAGAGGTCTGTGGTGGATTTAAGGCATCTCAAGATTCTCTTCACTGTAGTTAAGTGTGATTCCTTTGGATTAGCCTGAAATCTTGCACAAAGCCCTACGCTGAAGACAATGTCAGGTCTACTGGCAGTAAGATACAACAATGAACCAATCATTCCTCTATACAACTTTTGATCGACAGATGAACCAGGTTCATCTACATCTTGTTGTGTGGCTGTTGCAATAGGAGTGTCAATTTTCTTTGAGTCTTCCATTTTAAATATTTTAAGCAATTCTTTCACATATTTTTGCTGATGGATCATAGTTCCATTTGAATTTTGTTTAATTTTTAAGCCTAAAAAGAAGTTAAGCTCACCCATCATGCTCATTTCAAATTCACTCCCCATTTGTTTAGCAAATTCTTTACTTAGCTTTTCAGAAGTTGCCCCAAAGATTATTTCATCTACATATATCTGCACTACCAAGAGATCTTTACCTTTTTCCTTCAAGAATAAGTTGCTCTCAATTTTACCTTTCTTATACTTATGTTCCAGCAGGAATTTTGAAACCCTTTCATACCATGCCCTTGGAGCTTTCTTGATTCCATACAGTGCTTTGTCAAGCTTGTACACATGATCAGGATTCTCCTTGTTTTCAAACCCCGGAGGCTGCTTTACAAACACTTCTTCCTTGAGATAGCCGTTCAGGAAGGCACTCTTGACATCCATATGGTGAAGGGTGAATTCCATGTAAGCAACAAAGGCTATGAGGATCCTTATTGCTTCCAACATTGCCATAGGAGAAAAGGTTTCATCATAGTCTATTCCTTCCTCCTGACTGTATCCTTGAACCACCAATCTTGCCTTGTTTCTTGTAATTGTTCCATCTTCATCAAGTTTGTTTCTGAATACCCATTTTGTGCCAATCACTGATCTATAAAAGGGTCTAGGTACTAGATTCCAAACTTGACTCCTTTCAATTGGTTGAGTTCCTCTTGCACTGCATTTACCCAATCTGCATCCGGTAAAACTTCAACAATATTTTTAGGTTCAATCAAGGATAGAAAAGCATCAAGCGCACACAATTTTTTCAAAGAGGATCTAGTTTTGATTCCAGATATTGGATCAGTTATAATGTTCTCAATGGGGCGTGAGCTTTGATATCTGTGTGGTTTTACAACCAACTGGGTATTACTTGAAGATCCTACAGTGTCTTGTTGTTGAGGAACATGATTAGGGACAGGTTCCAATGAGGTTTGTAAATTAGCTTGTTGCTCAGTTCCCCCTGAAATGTTGCCTGGGATGGATGAACATGTTCCATCACCCGTTCCTTCCTCCAGTGTTGCTCCAGTTTGGTTTGAGTTTTTGACCAGCCCAATTTCTTCATCTACTTGTTCCTGTCTCTCAGAGAGAAATGTTAGTTTCATCAAAAACAACATACACACTCTCTTCAATATACATAGTTCTTTTGTTATACACTTTATAAGCCTTACTATGTGAAGAATATACCAATAATACTCCCTCATCACTTCTGGGATCAAACTTACCTAGGGAGTCTTTTCCATTGTTGTGCATAAAGCACTTACAGCTAAAAGCCCTAGGATGGGATATATTGGTCTTTCTCCCTTTAAGTAACTCATAGGGAGTCTTCTCTACGAGTGGTATAGTCATGCACCTATTTATGATGTGGCATGCAATGTTTATTGCTTCTGTCCAGAAGTTATGAGGTAGTTTACTAGAAAAAAGCATGGTTCTACCCTATCTTCAAGGGTTCTGTTCTTTCTTTCAATAGCTCCATTTTGTTGTGAAGTTCTAGGGGCAAAAAATTTATGATCTATGCCATGTTCATCACAAAATTCAGCAAACTTTGCATTTTCAAATTCAGTGCCATGATCAGACCTTATTGATGCAAGTTTATTTCCTAATTGTTTCTGTATTGTTCTAACAAAAGAAGTAAACATGTCAAATGCTTCATCTTTAGATGTTAGAAACAATGTCCAGGTAAATCTAGAATAGTCATCAACAAGCACCATTACATATCTCTTACCACCTCTGCTTAATATTCTCATAGGACCACATAGGTCCATATGGACCAGTTCCATCGTCCTGGTGGTACTTACCATTTTCTTGCTTTTGAAAGATGATCTTACCTGCTTCCCCCTTGCACAAGCCTCACAAACCTTGTCTTCCTTGAACTTAATGTTTTGGATACCTATCACTAGGTCCTTGGAGACTAGTTTGTTGAGTTGATTTAAACTAGCTTGTCCAAGTCTTTTGTGCCAAAGGAGGGGGATCACCGTCCAACACACTCAAACAAGTTAATTCATTTTCTGATAGTGTGGGCATGTCTATGATATAAATATTATTCACTCTTTTTCTCTGCAAAACAATCTTGTCAGTGATAAGATTAATCACAAAACATTTTGTAGAAGTGAATGCAACCAGGTTACATCTGTCACATAGTTGTGACACACTGATTAGGCTATATTTCAAGACATCTATCAAGTAAACATTCTCAAAGGAACGTGTGTCATCCTTACCTACCTCACCAACCCCAATAATTTCACATTTCTTCCCATTTCCAAAGGAGACATTTCCTCCTTTGAGGTTTTCAAGTGAAATGAACTGTTCCTTGTTCCCTGTCATGTGCTTTGAGCAGCCACTATCCAAGTACCATATTTGATTGCTCCCTTTCACTTGAACCTGCAAAAGAAAATTATGGGTTAGTCTTAAGAACCGAAACTAGTTTTGGTCCTTTTCTATGAGAAAAAGGATCAATTAAGCTTCTTCTGGCACAATTTGGCAGCCAATTTTTCTTTCAAACAAAACTTTTATTTCTGTGACTGGCCTGCTCTTTTACATTGCGTTCAATTTTGTAGTGACCAGTCTTACCACAGTGGGTGCAGATTTTGTTCTCAAGAAGTGTGAGGTACTTACTTTTGGGATACCATTTAGGTAGTTGACTCCCAAAGCCAAGTCCCCTTCTGTTGCTACTGTGATTTTCTTGAAGCCATATCAAGGCATTAGAAGATTTATTCCATTTGCATGTTCGATCCAGTTCATGTTGACCTTTCCAAGTTCCTCTTTTAGCACTCTTATATGTTCATCTTTATTGTACAACTCATCCTTTAGTCTGTCTACATTTTCTTCTAACATGAGTTGAGAGTTGTCAGTTGTCTTCTTGCTAGTTCCTAGTTTCAGTGTTAAATTTTCATATTTTAACTCTAGGACCTTAGTTTCAAGTGGATGAACCTGGTTCTTCAAGGAAGTGTTTTCATTTACAGATTCACTTACTCTAACTCCAGGTTCTTAAACTTTGCTTTTAACATTACACACTCCTTAGACAGTTTTTCTTTTTCTTTATTTATTTCTTTTAGAATCATCAATGAAGTCAAGTAATAATTCAGAGAACTTTTCTTTGGATAAGAACTTAATCTTGTTTTTGAGATGAGATATACTTACCTCTGATTCCTCACCTGATTCACCAATTGCCATGAGTGTTTTCTCATCTCCATCTTCATCATCTGATTCTTCATTTGAATTTTCTCCCTGATGCGTGGTTAGAATTCATGGTTTAACACATTATATGCCTTACATTTTATGTGCGTTAATGATAAAAATACACTTTTTTATGTGCATAATGGAGTCTATTTCATGTGTAGGTGCATTGGAGATGGAAACCGAGCTAAATGTATGCATGAACGTCGAAAATACGCTCAAGAGTCGAAAAGGAGTGACCCGGGCTATAGCCGGGCATTTTGGCCTTAAAGCCAGGACAACCCGGGCGTTAGTGGGGCGTTTGGCCCCTAAAGATAGGGTCAGCCTAGCGTTAGTGGGGAGTTAGACCCCTAAATCTAGGTCTGCCATGGCGATAAGGGGGCGTTTGGGGCTTAACGCCTGGGTCCCTGTCCGGTCAATTCCGAGTTTTAAAAGTTTTAAGTGTTTCCCGGTTGGAATAGAAGTCTCCTACACTTCTAGGGTTTATCTCAAACATATAAATAGACCCAAAAACACAACTTGAAGGGGGAGAAGCCATGGAAGTGAAGAAAAACCTGTGGATTACTATTCAGTGAAGCAAACATTGATTTTTATAGCTCTTATTTATTATTTTGTAGTTCAATTATGCAAGTTATTTTAGAATTGATTCTTATGAATATGAGTAGCTAATTTTCTTAATCTAGGGTTTTGGTGGAACCNGAGAGAGATTTATGGTAGATAGAGTGTTCATGATTGATAGAGACAACTAATCAAAAACTATAAGAAGTATCTGAGAAGGTATTCACCAACAGGGAAAAACATAGCCTTAGACCTTTATCATAATTGTTTACAACACATTGTTAGTAATTGTTAGTTATTATTATTGTCAGTAGAATTAGTAAAACATCACCAATTTATATTAAAAAGTCTTGAGAGAATTGATTGAGTAAAAGTTGCGTATTCTAAAGCCTTGATTGATACGTAAATTCCCTGTGGGATCGACTCTGGGCATAATACCCCGGATTATATTTGCAACGCCCGCTTAGTCTTTTATAAGACATAGTTGAGCGTGATCAAATTTTGGCGCCGTTGCCGGGGAATTTAACGGTGTTATCAATTGAGTTGGAAGAAATACAAAATTCTGAAATATAGTCAATTTTCTTTAAATTTTTGTTTTTACTTTGAAAGTTTAACGTTTGCTAACGTGTTGCAGGTGCATGCCTAGAAACTCATCGAGAACTGGTGAGGTAGTTGAAGCCTTATCAGACCCTGAGAATGTTTTCAAGGCCCTAAACCGGACCAACAGGAAAAGCAAACATCAACCACAAATTGAACAAATTAAAACCGACATGGAAGATCCACATAATCGGAACAATAATGGGGATGATGTGAAAGACCCAGTTGCTCAAATAGGGGAAGAGTCTCCCTTATATGACTGGGCACAACCCACACCTGAGAATTTGGCCACTGCGATACTGGTCCCTCAGATACAAGTCGAGTCCTTCCAGATAACAAATAATATGCTGCACTTATTGCAGAACAAAGGGCTATTCTTAGGGTCATACATCGAAGACCCCCAGCAGCATTTGAAAAACTTCCTGTCAATTTGCAAAACACAGAGGCAGCCAAACGTCACTCAGGAGGCAATAAAACTGTTGTTGTTTCCATCCTCAGTGACTGGCGCTGCCCAGAGTTGGATAAACTCACTCCCCATCAATTCCATTACCACATGGGAGGAGTTAGTCATACAGTTCGTGAACAAGTTTTATCCACCCAAAAAGACGGCTCAACAAATTGATGAAATCTTAAGCTTCAGATAGAAACTAGTTGAAACACTGCAAGAGACATTGGAACGATTTAAAGGGATGATGGTTATCTGTCCACATCATGGTATTCCAGAGCAAATGTTGGGCCAGCATTTTTATATGGTTTGGCTGATATTGTTAAAGCAAATGTTGATGCTTCGGCTGGTGGAGCATTCTTGAGCAAAGCGTGGGGAGAAAGTCAAATCTTACTTGATAAAATGGCACAGAATTCAGGATGGACAACAAGGAATGCACCCATTACTCCTGTAGTTCACTCAGTGCCATTCGATCCATCTAATTCTATTGCAGAGAACGTGGCCACCTTGATAACACAGATGAGTATACTTACTAAGAAGGTGGAAGAATCAGGACAAAAGCAGCAGGTACACATCGTAGACACAACCAATGGGGGCTTATGCACATCTTGCATTAGTCAACCACTTGGTAATCACTGGAATGCAGAATGTCATCACCCTCCTTATCCAGAAAATATGAATTATGTGTCGAATTATGGAAGCCAGAGACAAGGGGGGAAGAACTGGGGGCAGAACTGGGGTCAGCACGTTCAACCATATAGACCATCCCACCAACAGCAGAACAGTGGAAATATGGGTGTCAAGGGACAACAAGGTAATGCAACACCGTATTAGAGGCCACAAGGTTATAACCATCAGAATCAACAACAAGCATACTACCCTCCTCAGCATCAACAGGGGGGAAAGCAAGAAGATGGGTTTTCCAGGTTAGAAGCTATGATGCAGCAGGTTATTGGGTCAAATGCCAAAATCAGTGAGAGAGTAGATGTATATGATGCAACTATTAAAAATATTGAAGTACAGTTGGGCCAGATATCTATGGCAGTGAAACAATCGTCCTCCTGGAACTTTACCTACAGATACTCAGGTAAATTCTGTGGACCAGGGCCCAAGGCAGCTGATGGCAGTGACTCTCCGCAGTGGCAGAGACTTAAACTTGGAACTGGAGAGAGCTCGTGAAAGCAGACAGGCCGAGACACTGGTACCCATGCCGATTGAACTTGATGATTCAACAAACTTGACCAAGGTAACAGTGCAACCTACTGAAGGAAAACCCAGTGTACAGAGTGAGACTGAAAAAGAAGTGGAGATAGCCCAGAAGCCGGTAGTTGAGGTGGTGGATGAGAAAGAAAAGTCCCAAATTACTGGGAAAAAGAGACCGCCAGCTCCATTCCCTCAGAGGCTGTCCAATACCAAAAGGATGAACAATACAAAAAGTTCTTGGACATGTTAAAGCAAATACAAGTAAATATCCCATTGATTGATGCGTTGAAGGAAATGCCTGGTTACATGAAGGACTTGATGTCCAGAAAAGTTGAATTCCAAGATCTGGCTACTGTCACCTTACTCAGACTTGTAGTGCGGTGGTGACGCGCCCTATTGCTGGAAAGTTGTCTGACCCAGGAAGTTTTACAATTCCTTGTACCATCGGCAACTTAGCTTTCACCAAAGCTCTATGTGACTTGGGGGCCAACATTAATCTGATGCCGCTGGCCATATATAAAAGACTGGGAATTGGTAGAGCCAGGCCCACCTCCATGCTGCTGCAACTTGCTGATAGGACGGTGAAGAGACCGTCGGGTATTCTGGATGATGTATTGGTGCAAGTTGGGAAGTTTGTATTTCCTGCTGATTTTGTGATATTAGACTGCAAAAAGGATAAGGAAATTCCAATAATCTTGGTAAGGCCATTTTTAGCCACATGTAGAGCTCTTATCGATTGTGAGACTAATGAACTTAAGATGAGGCTCAATGATGAAGAAATCACTTTCAACGTGCAGAAGTCTATGAGGCGACCTAGTGAGTTCGCCAACTGCTCTCTTATTGATGCTGTGAATGTGATCTCAAAAAAAGATGATGCATCCTTGACTGTTGGGGACCCTTTGGATGAATGTTTGATGAATTTAGATGATATGAGCGGTGAAGAACTGGCAGATTGGGTGTTAGCACTTGAGGAAAAAGAGGTATGACCAAAGGCTCTCGAGTTTGAGTCACTATACGTAAAGGAAAGAGAGAACCCGCCAGCCAGGACATCTATTGAAGAACCACCCAGGTTGGAACTGAAATCAGAGGATGCTGATGTAGTAGGAAAGATACTAGAGTTAACCAAGGACATCGATAATACATACTTTGTTGAATCTAGTGTCATTATTGTTGAGGATGTTGGTACACACTCCAACCATTTTTTCACATTGTGTTTGGATGATGATATGCAAATAGAGTTATCCGAACCACCTGAGGAGTTGAGGGATAAAGAACAAGATGCCTACATTCTGGAATTCTTCTTGCCAGAAAGTAGGGAGTACACATTTCGTTGAAAGACCAAGAAGCGCAGATTACTACATTATTTTATTGGGCCAGGCAGATTTGTTCCACCACCTCAGGAGCATGATCATAGAGCAGATTCAAAACTTGGGATCCAATTCATAAGTTCAAAGTGGAGGCATAAAGTGATTCAAGCGGATGCTCGAAGGAGCAGGGGAAGCAAAACTAATGGAAAGGATGGCGAAGCTACTTGGATCAGGGAGTTTCTTGCACCTTACTTTTATTTCTTGTTTTGTCTATATGTGATGCACTGAGGACATTGCATGATTTAAGTGTGGGGTGTTGTACATATTTGTTGTGATTTATTGTTTAGTGTGCTTTCTTGTTAGTAGTTTTAGATTTTATTGTTAGTAAGTTTTTCTTTTAGGTAGAACAAAACAGAAAAAAAATTTGAAATATGTGGACTCTTCCCGAAGATAGATCTCTTAGACAGTTCTCTTGAGGGAAGTAAGTCTAACGAAAATACAATAAAGGTTTTTTGTTTTAGGTAGTGTAGTAATTCCCCCTTGGATTTTCTTTGGACCACGGTTCTTTTCC
>ML304275.1:0-40099 GCA_005239505.1 Nicotiana paniculata
AATCCTATATTACTTGTCGACCACGTACACTTGCGTGTGCATTGGGAAATCAACCAACAGGACATTTTATGGATTTATCTTGGACAAGTTACGATGACGTACACTTGTTGTTTTTTGGACACATGGTAATAACGTAACATGAGATGCACCAGTGGTTGCTATATGCATCTTATCTAGTTGTTTTGTATTGAGGGTGGGGGGGCATGAGTTGCCACTCCTGAGTGTAGTTTATGGTAATTTGAGATAATAGTTGATTATTTTCCAAATTTCAACCTAAAGATGTATTTTTCAACCTATAATATGTGTAGAAGATTTTTTAAGCCTAAATTCACTTAGTCTAAAGGACGAGCATTTCGGCTATGGCCGAATTTATCCCAATTCAACCGTTTAACCCTTTCGCCAATCCTAATTGTGGCTAGTTATAAAAGAGATAAAGCTATATAATTCTATAAAGGAAACATGACAACACATGGAGTTATACAAGAGATTCAACAAATTACTAAGTTACAAGTTATACATTTTAAAAAGGTCAAGTGCACACTTTTAGCTACAGAAGAATATTGAATTAACGATTTTCATCAACTTCAGGTGGCCTAGATACATGCCTTCATATGTATTAGTCTTGTTCGATAGCGTTTGTACATTTATTGTTGTGAATTAAGAAAGTTTTAAAGATATGAGATGAATCGAAATATTTTTGGATCACATATTCTTGTTTTGTATATTTTTCGAAAGTCATAGAATCTGGAACAATTATTTTTTAGAATCTTATTGAATGTTTACAAGGAGACTGATCTGAATACAAACTCATCGAAATGCCTTTAAATAGCAAAATCTATATTTCTATATTTCAAAATTCAGTAGAGGTAAATTAAACAATTTTAAGATAGATTACAGGGGTGTTTTGAGCAAAAGAGAACTGTATTGGGCAATTTTCAGTAAATTGGATCAATTTTGAGAGAATTCCATACTAGTAAGAAACAAGGAAATAAAGCTAAATGCTAATTTAGAATGTCCAAGCCATTTTTACAAACCTTAAAGTCTGTAGAGACAATTACAAGGCTATTTACTATGAAATACAATTTTCTAAAAAAAACTAAAATAAATAAATTGTCCGCTGCTGCTCCTGTGCAAGCTAGCAGCACTTCGTAACCCCAAACCTATATTTTCATAAACTTTCTCCAAAAAAAGTGGGTAGAATATTTTTGCATTTTTTGGAGAGAATCTGACCATTAGGAGGTCACACCTGCTCCATTAATGTAACTCAACTAGGAAACTAAACCATATTTTTAAAATAAACTTCAAAGAGTTCACACATATCAGGAAAGATTCAATAGCATTTACCAACATTTTTGACACAAGATTTATCTATTTTTGTAAGCTAACAAAAGAGAAAATTGCCTAAAACATCAAGAACACCAACTAGCATTCGCACCACCACATCCTCAGATTTGCATATAAACAAAAAGGAAACTCAAACACATACACAGCAACATAGAACATAAGCTCATATTTGAAATTTCATTTATAATAAGGTGTTACATACCTCAAAAGTGAAAAGGAAATAGCAGGGAGAGATCTGGACCAAATAAAGGTTCGGAAACTGGAAATTCAAAGCTCAGCAAACAGCAAACTAACCAGCCACAAACAAAAGTAAGAAATCCAGGAAAAAACTACCACTTGAATACCCAAAAAACTCGAGTAAAAATCAAGAATGAAATCCAGTTCGTCAAAGGAAAGATCACAGCTACAATAAATACAAAGTTCTGAACTACTGTTTGCACTCATTCTGTTGTGTATTTGTTTCTGTATTTTTTTTCAAGGTAATGAATAATTTAAGACCTTAAAGTGGGTAAAAAAGTTGTGTATTTTTTATCTAAGCTATGTGTATTTCCAGATCTTTCAGTAGTCAAAAAAGTGTATTTTTCAGTAATCCAAAAGTGTGTTTTGTGGTAAAAAATGTGTGTATATATAGCGGTATTTGGGATAGGATATGCTTAGCATATTCCTTATCCAATAAGCTGAAAATAGTACAAATGCAGATGTCAACCCTATCCTTTTGGGACAGCTGCACCTATTCTAGAAAATTCTCTCTTTATAAAACACCCTTTTAACCTTAAGAACCTGATTTCCTAAACCGAGTTACCTAATGTACCCCTTAGAGTCTCTGAATTTACCATTGGGTAATAAAGGTTAAGCTCACTTGGGTTATTATTTAAATTTGGTTAGTTGAAAAACTAGTAAACCCATTTTAGTTAACTAGGGGTTGTTCTTGACTAGGGTTAGGTTAAATAATTAAAGGTTGATTGATGAAGCCAATCTAGTTAACCTAGGTTAATTATTTAGTCTAATTAGTTACTAAAATCAGGGACTTAACTAATTATTAAGCTTAGGTCAAATGATTTGTTTTAGTCAGTTAATCCTACACTAATTATCTTGGACAAGATTTCAAGACTTACCAATTAATAAAAATGGTTAGTTTATTAAACTGCTTCTTGATCTTAGTTAATTATGTTAGTAACTAAACTCTTAATGAAGTTAGGAGTCTAATGAACTAATCAATTAATCTAGGGGAATGATTAATCTTCAGACTATATTACAATCAACAGACGAGTTGAGGTAATTATCTAATCAGGCTTTGAAAACAATTCAGCAATAGACTAAAAATCATAAAACAAGTCAGGGAATCAACTAATATGGGATAGGGAATACTTAGGGAAACCAATGAAGAAAAACATGAATCAACTAAACTAACTACTCGTTATCAAATTTAACTGAGAAAATAGGCAAGAAGACCTAATTAATCAATGATTAACAGATAATCCTAGTCATCAATTGACAAGAACAATTAAACCTAAACATAGTTGCCACATAATCAGAGCATGCATTTAACGACTAAACTAAAATGAAAACAGTGGCCTAAAAGCATGAAGAAAACAACGATACACATATATGACCCCATTTGGAAGATTAATCCGATGAGTTAATTCTTAGAAGTTAAATCAATAAAATAAGCGACATATACGAATGATTAACATGAGAACAAAAACTAAACAGTAATGATTTTATTTGGAAAAGGAAACAAAAACACAAGAAAAAGAAAAACAAATAAGAAAAGAAACATGGGGGGGGGGGTTGGAAATAACCCAAACTTACATGAATCAATAACTATCAACAAGGGATATCAACTCATCTAAGTGAGAGTCATCGACAGTCTTTAAATCGACAGGGATGGGTCTTTAGGGTTTTATGGATCTCATATCCGAGATTGCTGATTTTGGGTGAGTTTTTGGGCAAACTGATAGTGGGATGGGGTTAAGGGGGAGGAGAAGGTTATAGGGTGGGATTTTGGGGTCGATTGGTGGAGGTCCGGTGGCCGGAAGGCGGCGTAACCTGGTGAGGCGGCTAGGCTTTGCGAAGGGTTAGAGAGACAGATGAGAGAGATGGTTTGTGGGTGTTTGGGAGGTGAGTTCCGAGGGGGGTGGGGGCGTGTTAGGACTGATTTATAGTGTAAGGGTTCTTAGTTCCGGACCGTTGGATCAATAAGATACAACGGCTGGGGGGTTTAAGGGATGAAACAGGGTCGTTTGGGTAGTGTAGGGGCAGACCGGGTAAAGGGGGCTATTTGGGCTAGGCAGGTGAGTTATTTTTTGGGCCTGTGCAAGTTAGCCCAGGTCCGATTTTGAGCATATGTTGAATTAATTCACCTAATAACAAAATGTAATGATTAATTCTAACTTATTTTTGTCTAATTATTAATTGATAAAAGAGTAAAATAATTAATTTAACACTCATATCATCTAAAGAATAAATTTTCACACTTGAATTAAGAAATTAGCCATTAAATCTACCTTATGTCAAATGATCATATTTTGTTATTAATCCATTCAATTAATTATAAATTCGTAATTCCTTGATGATAATGATGCAGTTAATTATGCCACTTTAAATAATTTTAAAAAGACAAATTATGAATATGCAAATACAAAACAATTCACAATTAATCACTAAAAATTCAACAAAAATCCATAAGACTAATTTACTTGTCTAATTTTGTAGGAGTATTTAGTAGGTGAAAAAATTACATGCTCACAGCTGCCCCTCTTTGCTCGTAAACACGAAGATTTTTCGGGCAAAGACAAAGTTAGTAGTCGTGAATGACTTTTACCCATTCGCATGCTCCATGTGAAGCGTTTTTGAAAAGTTTGACCGAACCCTACTTCAGAGTTTGCCTACATATCCTTGGTTATAAAGGAATCAGGTCGGTGTAGTTCTGGAAGTTTTGGTAGCTAGGACTACCGAGTAATTGTGGTTTCACTGCGGTTGCTGCTGTTACTACTGTTGATCTCCTTATTACACCCAAGTACAAAACGAAGGACTAACTAAAACCTATCTGCTGCTAAATTACAAGATTCCTATATAGGACTTGGTCTTATGTCTTGATCTTTTGATGACTCTGACCTGGATCCTGGTGTTTGTTAATCGCAGATGATGGTTTTGTCTTATCGTACCTCGGATCAAAGCATGATATACTGGACGGATGACTTCAATCTCGTCCTGAATATTTCACATCTTCCCCGTTTGTGCACTTGTGGATTCAATCTTCTCTTTCTTCTTTTTATTTTGTTATTTTTTGGATCGAAACTTCTTCTTTTAGTCATCTCGAGTTCCAATGTCCTAGAAATGTAATCTGCACAAAAATCAAAACAAATGAACGAAATTTTCTGCCCAAGTTTTCACTAGGAAAATTTTGTGAGTTTTTGTAACAAACTCTATGCTACTTCATTATCGAAAGCAATGAAAAGACGGAACTGGTGCACCCGGAGTTACTTCATACTAGGGGGTGGATACCCTATGTCTCAAAGAGGGATCAACTAGGGGTTGGGAGCCCTATGTTGCAAAATGAAATCAACTAGGGATTGTGTACCCTATGTTGTAAAAGAAATCAACTAGGGAGTGTATACCCTTGATTGGAAAAGAAAACATCAACCAGGGAGTGTATACCCTTGATTGGAAAATAAGACATCAACCAGGGAGTGTACACCCTTGACTGGAAAAGAAAACATCAACTAGGGAGTGTATACCCTTGATTGGAAAAGAAAACATCAACCATGGAGTGTATACCCTTGATTGGAAAANACATCAACTAGGGAGTGTATACCCTTGATTGGAAAAGAAAACATCAACCATGGAGTGTATACCCTTGATTGGAAAATAAAACATCAACTAGGGAGTGTATACCATTGATTGGCATCGACTACGGGAGTGTACTCTGCGTCGGGAAAAAGTGTAATTGGGGATTGGAGGCCCCATACTACTTTGAGTTATTTTCAACTTCAATTCTTCATCTCTTCTTCTTCTTTTATTTTTATTTTTTATTTTTTATGCATCAGGAAAAAGATTTCTTGGAGAAAACATCCCTTTCTTTGGAGTCAATGTTGTAGAGCTCCTTCTAACCCTTGCGCAATTTCTTTTGGTTGCACCTGCTTGTTGCATTGTTGCTTTCGAGTTGCACCTGTTTCAGATTTTCAAACAAAAAAATTTCATTAGTTTGAAACGGTGGTTGGTTTTGCAGCCTTGATTTTCAACTGCTTGATCTCAGTTCTCTTGATTAAGATCTCAACCACTTGCTTGTTGGGGATTGGGTTTCATCTCTCATACCCGGGACCTTGGCTTTCCATATTTTACCATAGCGATCGGTCACGTGGGACCCAACATTTTTAGTTGGCCTTTGTAGGCTTTTCACTTGCTTTTTCTTTTGGATTTCTAGGGTATCGGGGGGGGGGGGGGGGGGGGGGGGGGGGGGACTTTTGACCCCTCAAACTCTGCTGCGACAGTTGGTCATGTGGGACTTAACCTTTCCAGCTTTATTTCGCCTTTATTGGCCTTTCACTTCTGACGTTTCTTCCATCATGTAACTTTAGGGCATTTGGGATATTTTGGCTTTTCAAACCTTACGAAGATGGTTAGACACACGCGGTTCAACCTTTCAACTTCATTCGCCTTTATAGGCACTTCAATTTGATTTTCTCCTTTCAAGGTTTTGAGTTTGAATCATCGGCCATTATGGCCAGTCGGGATCGACTCGGTGCCTCTGACGAGGCTGGGTTCCTTTTGCATATTGACCCGCATCAAACGAGATCCCTGTAAATCAGTCTTTCCATCTTTTCATTGCCTTAGTTTCGGGACAGAGTTAGACCGAAAGGGATTCAAAAGAAAAATAAACGACAAAATGGACAACGAATTTAAACAAGAGGTGTCCCTTTCGGGGAAAGGAAATAAGGACTTATCTGGAATGGAAGCGGACTTCAATGAACATGACATGACCTTTGGACTGGATACCTGATCCGTGTAGACCGTCCGACTCTCAGAAATCCATCACAATTATTACCTCGAGATTGAGAAACCTTGCCCCGGACTGCGTCCATGTCAGTGACCCATTATCCTTTTCGATCATTGGCACCCTTTTCGGGTTTTCACCAACTAACCTCTCTCATTTCTCTTCTCACCATCGACTTGTAGTGCTCTTTGCGAGTTTTCACTAACAAGACTCTCTCATTTTTAATTTCTCTGCTTACCATCGCCTTACGGTGCCCGTGTGGGTTTTCACCAATGAGACTCTCTCATTTTAATTTCTCTCATTTGCTTGTATTTGGATCCAAACAACTGTATCCTCCAAGTTTTGACATCTTTGCCGATTGATCGGAAGGACTTGAACAGGGTTTTTGGTGAAAAGAATTTGTGTTGAATTATCTTAACACTTGCCCCAGCTTAAACTCTTGGGGAAATGTGGATTTTTATTTTGGTGCGACTGAACCCCAGGGAGAGGCTGCCTACGTATCTTTGCGGAATCAAGTCGAACGTAGTTCAGGAAACCGGCTCAAAGGGTTTGCAAAAGGGTTAATGTTGTTTGGATAGCGAGAATGAAAGCATTCGTCATCCCAATCGGAGAACATTTGAAAATATATAGAGGATCAAACATAGTACCTTTTGACGGCATCTGTATTGAAAGTCGTTTCGGGGTCATTTCCTTCGATGTCCCCCAGGTATAACGCTCCTTTTGGTAGCAATTTCCTTATGATGTCCGGACCTTTCCAGTTTGGGGCGGATTTTCCTTTCGCTTCTTCAGGGTGCGGGAGGATACGTCTTAAAACGAGTTTCCCTACTTCGAAGTTCCTAGGTCACACTTTCTTGTTGTATGTGCGGGCCATTCTTTGCTGGTATAATTGTCTGTGGCACACTGTGTCCATTCTTTACTCATCAATCAGATTTAATTGCTCCAGTCGGGTCTTGACCCACTCATTGTCCTCAATTTCTGCTTCGACAATAACTCGAAGGGAAGGAACTTTGACTTCTACGGGTATTACAACTTCAGTTCCATAAACCAATAGGTAAGGGGTGGCTCCAACCGATGTGCACACGGTTGTGCGATATCCTAACAATGCAAAAGGCAGCTTTTAATGCCATTGCCTGGATGTTTGAATCAATTTCCTGAGAATTTTCTTGATGTTTTTGTTTGTTGCTTCAATGGCGCCATTGGCTTTGGGCCGGTAAGGGGTCGACTTGCGGTGTGTTATCTGGAACTGTCCACATACCTCCCTCATCAAGTTACTGTTTAGATTCGCGGCATTGTCGGTAATGATAGTTTTTGGGATACCAAAACGACAGATGATATTAGCATGCACGAAATCCACCACCACTTTCTTAGTGACAGCTTTGAATGTGACAGCCTCGACCCATTTTGTGAAATAGTCTATAGCAACCAAAATGAATCTGTGCCCGTTTGAGGCTCTTGGATCGATTGGCCCAATGACATCCATTCCCTAGGCGACAAATGGCCAGGGTGCCGACATAGGATGCAGTTATAATGGTGGTTCATGGATTAGTTCACCATGTATTTTACACTTATGGCACTTCCGGACGAAATCGAAACAATCTTTCTCCATGGTCATCCATCCAGCCCGCAAGATTTTCTTTGCGAGGATGTACCCATTCATGTGGGACCATATACTTCTAAATGGACCTCGCCCATGATCCTTTCGGCTTCTTTGGCGTCTACACAACTTAACAAATTCAGATCGGGGGTCTTTTTATACAGTACTTCCCCACTTAGGAAGAAACTGCTAGCGAGCCTTCGGATGGTTCTCTTTTGGTCTCCGTTAGCCTGCTCGGGATATTCTCTTGTCTTCAAAAATCTTTTAATATCATGATAGCATGGTTGGACATCGGGTTCTACTTCGACCGTGTTGTAATAACCATGTTCTTCCTTGATTTGGATCTCCAATGGTCTATGCGAACATTACCCGGGTAGGGCACATTGCAACTAGGGTGACCAGCGCATCGGCTAACTCATTGTGGCACCGAGGAATATATCTGAACTCGACGGCTTTGAATCGCTTACTAAGATTCTCCACATGCTGTCTATAAGGAAGGAGTTTAACATCTCGAGTTTCCCACTCTCTCTGAGCCTGCTTAATGATCAAATCAGAGTCCCCCATGATCAACAACTCTTCTACATCCATGTCAATGGCCATGTTCATGCCCATTATACAAGCTAAATGTTCAGCAGTATTGTTTGTGCAGAAGAAACGGAGGCGGGCCGTGGCAGGGTAGTGTTGTCCTGTGGGTAAAATCAAGATTGCCCCTATCCCAATACCTTTCTTATTGGATGCTCCATCGAAGAACATTTTCTAGGTGTCAGCGCCTTCCAAGATTATTTCGACGGAGTTGATTTCTTCATCCGGAAAATAAGTGCTCAAGGGTTGGTATTCATCATCAACCGGATTTTCAGCTAGATGATTGGCCAATGCTTGAGCTTTCATAGCGGTGCGAGTGACATAGACAATATCGAATTATGTGAGAAAGATTTGCCATTTTGCTAATCTCCCGGCGGGCATTAGCTTTTGGAATATGTACTTCAAAGGATCCAGCCTCGTGATGAGGTAGGTGGTATGAGCCAATAAATAATGTCGGAGCATCTGAGCAACCCAAGTTAGAGCGCAACAAGTCCTTTCTAACTGAGAATACGTGGCCTCGTAACTAACTCTTTACTTAAATAATAAATGGCATGCTCTTTCTTCCCAGTTGCATCGTGTTACCCGAGAACACACCCAAAGGAGTTTTCTAGCACCGTCAGGTATAGGAACAGAGGTCTCCCTGGTTCTGGTGGGACTAACACTGGAGGATTTGACAGATATTCTTTAATCTTGTCAGAAGCGTCCTAGCACTCGTTTGTCCATTTGATGGCTGCATCTTTTTTCAACAACTTGATTATAGGCTCGTATGTGGAGGTCAACTGAGCGATGAACATGCTGATGTAATTTAACCTACCCAACAGACTCATGACTTCCTTCTTGGTTCTTGGGGGTGGGAGATCCCGAAAAGATTTTATCTTTGTTAGGTCCAGCTCAATGCCCCGTCGACTGACTATAAATCCCAGTAATTTTCTGGATGGAACTCCGAAAGCGCATTTGGCTAGGTTTAATTTCAAATCATATATGCGCAGGCGTTCGATGAATTTACTCAAATGCTGCACGTAGTCACTTTGGGTTCTGGACTTAATGATCACATCATCCACGTACACCTCAATCTCCTAATGGATCATGTAGTGAAATATGGAGGTCATGGCCCTCATATAAGTTGCCCAACATTCTTTAAACCAAATGGCATGACCCGGTAACAGTATGTTCCCCAGGGTGTAGTGAAGGTTGTCTTTTCTGCATCCTCTTCATCCATCAACACATGTTGATATCCGACATAGCAATCGACAAAAGACTGTACCTCATGTTTGGCAAAATTGTCAACTAGGATGTGTATGTTTGGCAGTAGAAAATTATCTTTGGGACTTGCTTTATACAGATATCGGTAGTCGACACATACTCGGACCTTTTCGTCCTTTTTAGGCACCTGAACCACATTGGCCAGCCAGGTGGTGTATTGGACAACTCGGATTACTCCAGCCTTTAGTTGTTTAGCGACCTCTTCTTTGATCTTGTCACTCATGTCTATTTTAAATTTCTTCTGCTTTTGTTGGACAGGTGGATGACCAGGGTAGGTTCGTAATTTTTGTACCACCAAGTCCATACTTAGTCCGAGTATGTCGTCATAGGACCAAGAAAACACGTCTTTGAATTCAAATAGGAGTTGAATCAAGGCGTCTCTAGTCTTTTTATCCGTGTTGACGCTTATCATGGTTTCTCGAATCTCGTCTTCATTTACCAAGTTAACGGGTTCCCTTTCGTTTATGTTTGGCTTAGGTTAATTGTTGAACTGTTCCAATTCTCGATTTATTTCCCTAAAGGCCTCTTCTTCATCATATTCCAGTTCTTGATTTATTATTTCGAGGTTAGGTGGCGTATTAAGATCAGAGCATGAAGTCCGCAAGCATGTCATGTTTTTTAAAGCCGCATTATTAGGACTGAAAAATAAGAAAAAGTAAACAAAAATCAGGAAGAATAATAGACGATGAAATTTTTATTTCATTTCATTGAATTTGAAAATAGGAGGGTTTACATCGGAATTTAAAGGCAAGAATTTAAAAACGCTTGAGTTACACCCTGAAATAACTCATATTGCAGAAAGGATGGCAAAAGCTGAACTACCGGGACTCTCGCCTCACAAGGAATAGAGTAGCCTTCCAATTTTGCAACTTGGCGTCAGGCCCCATATACTGTACTTCGGCAGTGCTGGAGCCTTCTCCTGGTTGAACCATATGGGCCTCATACAACATCTGCCTCATTGCTCCGCATATTTCTTCTATTTCTTCGGCCGTGAAAGCCACTTCATCTTCCTCCACGTATTTTGGCTTGAAAAATGATGCGGTGATGTGTGGTATCGGCTGAGGCAATACCTAACCATTCTTCTTACGATGGTCAGCCCATTGTTCATCGTCGGGATAGCTTGAAACCCTATGCCAAAAAAAAAACTTTTTATTGGTAGGCAAAGCGACGGGTTCTTTAATTCCATGCAATGATACCCCAGCCCTTTTCTAGGTGTGTACCTATGTTTAATCATGTCATTGGTGACCATAATTGACGTGTTTGATAGGAAGGGTTGAGTGCACGGGGTTCCTTCCTCATGCTGGTCCGCAACCACGATCTCGAAATCCTGGTAGACTATGTGTTCGCTGCCCTCTCTTGCTTCTAGGCTGGGGATAATGGGTCCCTGTAAATAGATTTCTCGTCTTCCCTATCGACCATGATTTCCTGGTCCTCATATTCTAACTTAACCATCTGGTGGAGAGTAGATGGCACTGCCCCTGCTACATGGATCCAAGGCCTCCCTAGGAGATAATTGTTGGAAGTATCCATATCCATGACCTGGAATGTCACTTCGAAATCTACAGAGCCGATAGTCAAAACCAAATCAATCTCCCCAATTGTGCCTCTCTTGATACCATCAAATGCACGGACACATACATTGTTGGGCCTGATTCTCTTAGTCCCGATCTCCATTCTTTGTAGGGTCGATAGAGGGCAGATATCAACCCTAGATCCACCATCCATCATAACCCTTTTCACATAGTAACCTTCACATTTAACAGTTAGGTGGAGAGCTTTGTTGTGGGAAGCCCCTTCCGGGGGCAAGTCATTCTTGCTGAATGAGATCCGGTTGACTTCAAAAAATCGTTCTGCCATTCTTTCCATTTGCTCAAATTTGGTATTAGCCGGAACATATGCTTCGTTAAGGATTTTGATCAGGATTTTCTGATGCTCGTTTAAATTTACCAGCAAGGATAGAAGTGAGACCTGAGTGGGGGACTTTCTGAGCTCCTCGATTATGGCGTATTCAGCGGTTTTCATATTCTTGAAGAATTCTTCTGCCTCTCCGGCACTGATCGCCCTTTTAAGCGGAAAACATTTCAACTTGTTTTTGTTTAGTTCTTCCAGGTCGAGGTATCTCTCTGATGAGTTTATATCGCCTGTCTCCCTAGTAATCTCTTTCCCGTTGTATGTCACCACCGTCCTGTGGTAATTCCAGGGGACGACAGTAGTATTCTTAATGGGAGTTTGCGACGCACGACTAATCACCACGGGCTCATTCAGCCTTGGTGAAATTATTTACCCCTGCGCCACATACGTCCCTTTCGGTACATATATTTTTGGGCCATTCATTATTGCCTTGTTGAATTGTAACCTTCTGGGAGGGCTCAACACACTTTGTTCCTTCCTGTGTGCCTTGGGGATGTTAAGGACAGCATCTTTAGAGGGTCCCCTATTTGATTCAGTCTCAGCCTTTTTCGTGACCCGGGGGACGGGTTACTCTTCTTCATCTCCTTGACTGGTTTGGGTGCCACCTTGGGTTTTCTTTCCACATCTGCGATGGTAATGATGGCCTTTAGAGGTGGATCGAAATCTTGGTTCTCGCAAATCATGACGATGACAGACCCATGATTATGAGTGGGCAGTGGATTTTTCGTCACATTGGAGCTGGGGGGGATGGTTGTTTCTCGGAGGTGGAGCTCTATTCTGATTGTACAGTTGTTGTAACCTGGAATGTGGTTGAGCATTCATTAACGCATAGGGAAGAGGGGGCGTAGCAGAAGCTGCGTCTTGGTGAGGATAGTAATGTTGGGAAGCTTTGGGAAATGGACTTGGGTATTGTCGAGGCTTCCTGACATCGGAAACCATCATGGCCCCTTCTTCTTTCTTTTTTCAGTTGGGTGCACTCCCGGATCCGCTTTGGATGGCCTAGGAGATTACTCTTAAGGGAGATTGGCTCAGGATACGACCAGTTTTTAGACCATTCTCCACCATTTCTCCAATTTTGATTGCTTCCGCAAATGGTTTTCCCACGGCGGACATCATATTTTGGAAGTAATCAGCTTCCTGTGCTTGTAGAAAGACGCTGAAAATTTCAACCTCATCCATCATAGGTTTGACCCTGGAGGCTTGCTCGCTCCATTTGATGGCGTAATCTCTGAAACTCTCTGAGGGTTTCTTTTTGAGATTGGATAGTGAGTTCCTATCGGGAGCAATGTCCACATTGTATTGGAATTGGCGGACAAAGTCCCATGACAGGTCATCCCATATGTGCCAGCGGGATATATCCTGGTCCATTTACCATTATGATACAATTCCCGTCAAGTTTTCTCCAAAATATGCCATGAGAAGTTCCTCTTTCCCACCTGCTCCCCGGAGCTAGTTACAGTATCTTTTCAGATGAGCTATAGGGTCACCATGTCCGTCATATTTTTCGAACTTAGGGGTTTTAAACCCAAGAGGCAAGTGGACGTGCGGGAACATGCACAAATCTGCATAGGAGAGGCTTTTCTACCCGCTCAGCCCCTGTATATTATTGAGGCTCTGTTCAATATTCTTCATTTTTCGAGTTATTTCTTTGTGCTCGAGGTTTTTCTTATCTTTCCCCAAAGTTACCTCAAGCTAAGGTTGTTGGGGATATGCATTGGGAGTAATATGAGTGGTATCCAGATGGACAAACGGTGTTTGGAATGTGAATGCTGGCGGCTCGAAACTTCGTCCAGAGATAGTCGGTGGAGCCGCGGTAGAGATTGGTGGTGCAGTGAAGATGTTGGAAGACATACCGAAAAACAGGGCCTGGGGGCAAACCTCAGAAAGCCTTCCGACACAGTGAGCCGGCATAGTTGGATATCCAAACGGTGTGGTTGGGTAGCTTATGGGGATGTTGGATGTCCCGCCTCCCCTGGGAATTATCTCTGGGAAATCCGGATGGTACTGGGTGGTTCCCTACCATTGGACAATGCATCCCACATTTCCAGCATGCGGCAACGCAGAGTCCTGTTCTCTTCAGCTGTTGCTGACCCAGACGTTGGAATGGCTGGATTTAGGTCTTCCACGGAAGAGTTGACGATTGGCAAGTGACTTTCAAACGTCATTTCTATTGTCCCTTTTGATCAAGTGAAGTAAGGATGGGAAGCCAGGTTACCGCAAAACCAACCCACCTAAAAATACCTCAAAGATTGAACCAACAAAATGTTAGGTTGAAGCATTTATCACATAGGCAATCGCACGTTTGGGGTACGCAATGCACCTGGGTAATTTAAACGCTTTTCTATATGTTTTTGCAATAGTTGTGTACTTCATCCCGTCTTTATTTCTGGGTTTTGAACTTTCCTTCCCTTTGTTATTGTCTCCGCTCTTTTATTCCTTGCTCGTTTTCTTTTTTTCTTTTTATGATCGAATCCTATGTGGATTGCCTACGTATCACGGCACCGCGTGAATCAGATCATCACGTAGTTCATGCGACAAAACCAAAGGAAAGAAATACATATTTTTTCTAAAAGTTTCATTCTAAAATTTTCATTCATTAAATAAAACACTTCTGATTACAGAAAACCTGTAGCCCACTTTTGGGATTTCAAAATTTGCAAAAACAGAATCGACGCATATTTTCTAAAAATATAAAAAGTACTGTGGACTCAGACATGACTACAACTAGAAAAATCAAATACAGACTCGAAAAAAATCAAAAATACATTAGTGCTTCCGTTGCTCCATGGGCTGGTAGGGCATCATTCGGCCTTGCCACGGGCCTGCGTGCTATGTCTTGCTGGGCGGTAAAGGTCGTCCATTATCTTGTGGACGAAGTTCATAACCATGGAGAAGAAGGCGGTCCGATTCATTTCTTTGCATTCCTGGCATTTGGTGACGATGTAGTCAGCTCTCTCTTGTAACCTTCGCCTGATGATACCATTTTCTTGAAGTAGGCGCCCGATTTGCTTGGATATCGCCTCTAAAGTCTGGGCGTCTTTGTGACTCTTCTCTTTCCATTGTTGCAACTCTTTTTCCAACCGAGCCATCAATGCATAGCACTGTTCCCTCTCTGTCTTAAATCTTTTTGCCTGTTTGGCCATTTCGTTCTCGAGGACGACCAACTTTTCCTTCAAGCCTATGACTTCCTAGTCATATTTCCTTTTTATTCTCTGGACAAACTCTGTTCTTTCCTCTGCACTTCTTGTTAATCTTGCCCGAACTGCGGCCAGTTCATCTTCAGCTTTGTCTAGATCATTCCCATAGCTGCACACTTTATGCCTCAGGCTGTTGATAAGCCTTTCATCAGTTCTGCTTCTCTCTGGGTTCTCAGCAACTGTTTTTAATTCCTGTATCTGGGCCCGGAGAACTTCATTTTCTTGAGCTAATCTATTTTTCTCCCCTTCAATTGTGGCAGTATGTATAATGTTTTCAAATTTGATTTCTCTGACCTGGGCTTCCAACTTGCTTATGGTGGCTCGGTAGCTGTTTTCCTTTTCTAACCAAGCCTAATGCTCTTGTGTTTGCTCGGTGAATTGTTGCACGCGGGGTCACTTTGCGGGTCGTTCTTGCTCTTGATTCTCCCTGCCTCTTATGCCATACCAAGAAGTGTAGGCGGGCCCCACTTCCCCTTTATATCAATTTCTCACCCGATTTTGAGGTTCTAAAAACCTGCACTCATTCCAGATTTGACGGACCCTGCCTTGAGGAAATACAGCTCTCAGGCATAACTCAATGGCTTGTTGGCTTAAGTCCTCATCATGGGGAACACCCTGTTGTCTCCCCAACTAGCGTAAGACCCGGTGTGGGGCATATGGATGAATGCTTCGCACCCCCATTAACAGGAGATAACACCTCAGCAGACATATTGATAACCTCGCCGATAGGGAACCATCCGAACGTCCACTCTATTTGGTCGGCAGTCAATGAACTCATGTATGGGTGCCAGACTTTCGTGCCCTCAGGAAATTTGTGGCCCTTTACCCGAGTACCATGTTACTCGATGCAATTCCAACCGGTTAAGCCGTAGTTCATGTCGCATGGGCGGTGACAGAGGTGCTCGATTAACCAAATTTGTAGAAGCAGTTTGTACCCCTCAAAGAACCTTCCCCACATTGGCAAACTGTCTGAGCATGGTACATCTCGGCCAAGACCATCAGTATAAGTGTGCTATTGGATTTTTTTCATCATGAAATCTGCCATTCCCACAAGCCCGATATATATGAATCTGTCACTTCTTGGGCAAATCAAGGTGCCCAAGAATGCTACCAATAAAGCTAGCCCCCGGTAGGCTTCCCATTTAGCCTGATCTTTGTGAGTTAGACCAGTGTTGTCAGCCTCATAACCTCGGGGATCTCCATAACGTTTGTAAAGAAAATAGAAAGTGCAGAAACCTTCAGATAGGTGTGGGTATTGGACGTCCCGACTAATGTTCAACATATTCAAAAACATATGTGGAGTCACCGCCCTGGGCGCCACTGGGAACCGACTTCTAAGATTGTTATTGAGACCAGCATACCCTGCTATTTCCTCTAGCGTGGGCGTCAATTCAAAGTTTGAAAAGTGGAACACATTGTGGGAGGGATCCCAAAACGGTACTAGAGCCTCGACGATGTCCAACCTCGTCTTGATTTTTAGAAGACCAGTAAGTCCCCCTAAAGCTTTCATAACAGACTTTCTACTAGCTTCCCCCAAGTCGCTCCACCACATATGGAGTCCTAGAGGGATTTCCTCGACTTCCATGAAGGGAATGTTTTCAACTGTATTCATCCTGCACATTCATTTTTTGATCAAAACCACAAATTTTTTTAAAAAGTGTTATTTTTTCAAAGGGTTTAGTAATGAAGAAAAATGGACCATCTTTGCGAATACATCCCTTCAATACTTCGGGTAGGAAGTTTTTTAAGGCTGTATTTGCGAATTGGGTTGAAATTTAAAGACAAACCACAGGTGGCCACTTTTGCAAAAAACGTGCTTCCGGTGCTCCACTTGGGCAATCAGGCTATAATGGCGTCGCCTAATTTTATTTGGGGCTATATCCTTTGATTTTGAAAAACAGAGTTGGACCCGATGAGGGTTGCCTACGTATCCCACACCCGTGAGAATCAAACAAAGCATAGTTCGGAAAAATCCTGCCTGATTAAAAATATACACCCACTCATTTTGTTTCGGAATATTATTTTCAGAAATTTTGGCAGAGTTTCGGGATAAATACGAGGATTTTCAAAACAAGGTGAATTTTCTATTCTACCTCACCCTTTGTTTTTCTGTTCGTTTTTTTCTTATTTTATTTTAACGGGTCAATACATAAGCTGAAACAAATAAATGGATACGTAGCAGGTAAGATGCATCAGGGTAGTCTTTTATTTTTGGGGTACACTTGCCCTAGAAGGACCCAACCCTTATGTTGAGTCCCCTAAGTCAAATGCACGTGATGAAAATAATCGTTCCTACTAGGGATCTGACATGAGGCTTTGTTATTCTAGGTTTGAACCTGGGGTTTTGTTCTAGACCAGGCTTACTAGAGCGGACAGCTCGAGCCGAGGGGGGCAACGTACCGGGAATACAGAAGCTTCACCGGCTTTGCAACTTGTCTATACCTCGTTCAAAAATTTGGACATGACTCTAGCAGAAACGAAGTCACACGAAGTGAACACTTCCAAGATGATTTAGAAGACTCAGAGAGAAGAGGGTTTCAGCACAATTTATATATAGTTCAGATAATATCAAAGCGGTAAAAAAAGCGGCATTTAGCACATTAGGTTTAAACATGTAAAAATCAGGTAATAAAGAAAGCCAAATATAACAGCAATTCTAAGCTTGAATTCTTGAACCCTGAATCAGAGATTATGGGTTCATTATCCCTAGCAGAGTCGCCAGAGCTGTCACACCTCCTTTTTCACCGACAAGGGTGTAATAAGGGATTTTTCCAATTAAAGTGATATTATTCGGTTTTGGGACTTATTATTATTTCAGAGTCGCCACTCGGATTTTTGACGATGTTCCGGGACACCGTTTTGTTTTAAAATCACAAACCGAGGAAATTTTGACTATGTTTTAATTTGTCTGCGACCAGAAATCCGAGTAAGGAATTCTGTTAACTCGGGAGAAGGTGTTAGGCACTCCCGAATTCCGTGGTTCTAGCACGGTCGCTTAACCATTAATATTTGTCCTAATTATCTGATTATTTACATATTTTAAACCTATTGTGCTTTTTAGCCCCTTTTTTTTAAACCGATTTTAATATTTATGGATTTATCTTGAATAAGTACGATGTCGTGCACTTATTTGTTGAAGACGGGGACATGAGTTGTCACACCAGCATGTAGATTACGTAGTCAAGATAACGATTTTATAGTGCCTATGTTAGGTGATGTTTGATTATTCTTTATATTTTCTATTTGAAGGAACATTTTAGTTTTAAAATCGATTAGGACGTTTTATGGATTTATCTTGGACAAGTTACGATGACGTACACTTGTTATTTCTTAAACTCATGGTAATCATGTCACATGAGATGCACCAGTGGTTGCTATATGCGTCTTATCTAGTTGTTTTGGAGTGAGGATCGGGCGCATGAGTTGCCACTCCCGAGTGTAGTTTATGGTAATTTGAGATAATAGTTCATTCTTTTCCAAATTTCAACTTAAAGATGTATTTTTCAACCTATAGTATGTGTAGAAGATTGTTTAAGCCTAAATTCACTTAGTCTAAAGGACGAGCATTTGGGCTATGGCCGCATTTTAGCCCAATTCAACCATTTAACCCTTTGGCCAATCCTATTTGTGGCTAGTTATAAAAGATATAAAGCTATATAATAATATAAAGGAAACATGACAACACATGGAGTTTTACAAGAGATTCAAAAAATTACTAAGTTACAAGTTATACATTTTAAAAAGATCAAGTGCACACTTTTAGCTATAGTAGAATATATAATTAACGATTTTCATCAACTTCAGGTGGCGTAGATACATGCCTTCATATGTATTGAGTCTTGTTCGATAGCGTTTGTACATTTATTGTTGTGAATTCAGAAAGTTTGAAAGATATGAGATGAATCGAAAGTGTTTTGGATTACATATTCTTGTTTTGTATATTTATCGAAAGTCATAGAATCTGGAACGATTATTTTTCAGAATCATAGTGAATGTTTACAAGGAGACTGATCTGAATACAAACTCAAATGAAATGCCTTTAAATAGCAAAATCTGTATTTCTATATTTCAAAATTCAGCAGAGGTAAATTAAACAATTTTAAGATAGATTACAACGGGGGTTTTGAGCAAAAGAGAACTGTATTGGGCCATTTTCAGTAAATTGGATCAGTTTTGAGACAATTTCATACTAGTAAGAAACAGGGAAATGAAGCTAAATGCTAATTTAGAATGTCCAGTCCATTTTTACAAACCTTAAAGTCTGTAGAGATAATTACATGGCTATTTACTATGAAATACAATTTTCTAAAAAAAACTAAATAAGTAAATTGTCCGCTGCTGCGCCTGTGCAAGCTAGCAGCACTTTGTAACCCCAAACCTGTATTTTCATAAACTTTCTCCAAAAGAGTGGGTAGAATATTTATGCATTTTTTGGAGAGTATCTGCCCATTAGGAGGTCAGACCTGCTCTTTTAATGCAACTCAACTAGGAAACTAAACAACATTTTAAAAATAAACTTCAAAGAGTTCACACATATCAGGAAATATTCAATAGGATTTACCAACATTTTTGACACAAGATTTCTCTATTTTTATAAGCTAACAAAAGAGAAAATTGCCTAAAACATCAAGAACACCAACTAGCATTTGCAACACCACATCCTCAGATTTGCATATAAACAAAACGGAAACTCAAACACAAAACAACAGATTTACACAGCAACATAGAACAGAAGCTCATATTTGAAATTTCATTTAAAATAAGGTGTTACATACCACAAAAGTGAAAAGGAAATAGCAGGGAGAGATCTTGACCAAATAAAGGTCCGGAAACTGGAAATTCAAAGCTCAGCAAATAGCAAACCAACCAGCCACAAACCAAATTAAGAAACCCAGGAAAAAACAACCACTTGAATACCCAAAAACTCGAGTAAAAATCAGGAATGAAACCTAGTTTTTTAAAGGAAGGAATCGCAGCTACAACAAAGACCAAGTTCTGAACTACTCCTTGCACTTATTCTGTTGTGTATTTGTTTATGTTTTTTTTTCAAGGTAATGAATAATTTCAGACCTTAAAGTGGGTAAAAATCTATTTTCCAAAGGTGAAAAGGCTTCTAATGTGTGTAACAATTTTTGGTAAAATCTGTGCAGAGATCTTTCTCAAAGCTATGTGTATTTCGAGATCTTTTAGTAGTCAAAAAAGTGTATTTTTCAGTAATCCAAAAGTGTGTTTAGTGGTAAAAAGTATGTGTATAAATAGGGGTATTTGGGATAGGATATGCTTAGCATATTCCCTATCCAATAAGCTGAAATAGTACAAATGCAGCTGTCAACCCTTTCCTTTTGGGACAGCTGCGCCTATTCTAGAAAATTCTCTCTTTAGAAAATACTCTTTTAACCTTAAGAGCATGATTTCCAAAACTGAGTTACCTAATGTACCCCTTAGAGTCCTAGAATTTACCATTGGGTAATCAAGGTTAAGCTCACTTGGGTTATTATTTAACTTTGGTTAGTTGAATAACTAGTTAACCCATTTTAGTTAACTAGGGGTTGTTCTTGGCTAGGGTTAGGTTAACTAATTAAAGGTTGATTGATTAATCCAATATAGTTAACCTAGGTTAACTGATTTAGTGTAATTGGTTACTAAAATCAGGGACTTAACTAATTATTAAGCTTAGGTCAAATGATATGTTTTAGTCAGTTAATCCTAAACTAATTATCTTGGAAAAGATTTCAAGACTTACCAATAAATAAAAATGGTTAGTTCATTAAACTGCTTCTTGATCTTAGTTAATTATGTTAGTAACTAAACTCTTAATGAAGTTAGGAGTCTAATTAACTAATCAATTAATCTAGGCGAATGATTAATCTTCAGACTATACTACAATCAACAGACGAGTTGAGGTAATTATCTAATCAGGCTTTGAAAACAATTCAGCAATATACTAAAAATCAAAAAACAAGACAGGGAATCAACTAATCTGGGATAGGGAATACTTAGGGAAAACAGTGAAGAAAAACATGAATCAACTAAACTAACTACTCGTAATCAAATTTAACTGAGAAAATAGGCAAGAAGACCTAATTAATCAATGATTAACAGATAATCGTAGTCATCAACTGAGAAGAACAATTAAACCTAAACATAACTACCACATAATCAGAGCATGCATTTAATGACTAAACTAAAATGAAAACAGTGACCTAAACTCATGAACAAAACAACGATACACATATATGACCCCATTTGGAAGATTAATCTGATGAGTTAATTCATAGAAGTTAAATAAATAAAAGAAGCGGCATATACGAATGAGTAACATGAGAACAAAAACTAAACAGTAATTATTTTAATTGGAAAAGGAAACAAAAACATAAGAAAAAGAAAAACAGATAGGACAAAAAAGAGGAAGGGGGGGGGGAGGGTACTAGTGGGTGTTTTGCCGGATTCCGGCGAGGTTTGGAAATAACTCAAACCTACATGAATCGATAGCTCTCAAAAAGGGCTATCAACTCATTTAAGTGAGAGTCATCCACGGTCTTCAAATCGACAGTGATGGGTCTTTAGGGTTTTATGGATCACATATCTGAGATTGCTCGATTTTGGGTGAGTTTTTGGGAAAACTGATGGTGGGATGGGGATAAGGGGGAGGAGAAGGTTATAGGGTGAGAGTTTGGGGTCGATTGGTGGAGGTCCGATGTCCGGAAGGCGGCGGAACCTGGTGAGGCGGCTAGGGTTTGCGAAGGGTTAGAGAGAGATGAGAGAGATGGTCTGTGGGTGTTTGGGAGGTGAGTTCTGAGGGGGTGGGGCATGTTAGGACAGATTTATAGTGTAGGGGTTCTTAGTTCCGGACTGTTGGATCAATAAGATCCAACAGCTAGGGGGTTTGATGGATGAAACAGGGTCTTTTTGGTAGTGTAGGGTCAGGCCGGGTAAAGGGGGCTATTTGGGCTTGGCAGGTGAGTTATTTTTTGGGCCTGGGAAAGTTAGCTCAGGTCCGATTGTGAGCATATGTTGAATTAATTCACATAATAAAAAAAATGTAGTGATTAATTCTAACTTAGTTTTGTCTAATTATTAATTGGTAAAAGAGTAAAATAATTAATTTAACACTCATATTATTTAAAGAATAAATTTTCACACTTGAATCAAGAAATTAGCCATTAACTTTACCTTATGTCAAATGAGCATATTTTGTTATTAATCCATTCAATTAATTATCAATTAGTAATTCATTGATGATAATGATGCACTTAATTATGCAACTTTAAATAATTTTAAAAAGACGAATTATGAATATGCAAATACAAAACAATTCACAATTAATCACTAAAAATTGAACAAAAATCGATAAGATTAATTTACTTGTCTAATTTTGTAGGAGTATTTAGTAGCTGAAAAATTACATGCTCACAATATAAATGGTAGATATGGATCATGAACATACATCACATGGGATGACAAGATTTCTAAGAAACTACATAAAAAGTAGGAGCTACAACGCTGTCGTGAAAGACTATACAACAAACATTATCCAACAAGGCGTACATAACTATACATGAGTCGACACCTATCTATGAGCCTCTAAAGGAGTATAAGCAATGCAACATAGCCGGAACAGGGCCACGGCATACCCATAATATCTATAAAAAAATGCATACCAAGACCACGACAAGTCCGGAGAAGGGATCTCACATATAACTGCTGAACTGGAAAGCCTATTGTGGTGGAGGAGCTTTGTCTACCTGTCTATCAGGACATGCAGTATGACATGCAGCGTCCACAAATAAAAGGACGTCAGTACAAATAAAGTAATGAGTACGTAAGGTAGGAAAGCATAAATAAGAACAGTATTGTAAAGAGAGATGTAGGAGGTACAACCTGTAGCATCTGAGTGCTTCTAAGAGACATTAACATGAAATGCATGATACATTTATAGACATAATCTTTTTAAACATCTTCCTCTGTGGGCATCATCATCATCATAGAACATTCGCCTCTCCGGGCATCATCATCATCATATCATACCCGACTTCAAAGAGGACTAGGTAAACCCGACTGATCAGTGGTTGCACAATAGGTTCCATACCCAGCCGACTATAGCGCGGCTCGGTAGAGTAAAATAGATACATATATATATTGCATGCAGGACTCATTGGAATCATGTTCTGAACATTTCGAAGCGACATAAGGTCGATATTCTCCATAGACATCATTAGGGCTAACTCTTCATCGAGAATCTTATAAGAATCAGGAAGTATCAACAACATTGATAACATAAGAATAAGAGAAGCAGCCTTAACATCAATTGTTCCATGAGAAGGGAAACAATGTACGTACTGCTAGCTTCTAAGAGTAGACTATCTTTGGAAGCTCGTTCATTGCACTATGTAAAATCGGAGTCGTGCAAAAGAAAGTTAGGGATAGCCTCACATACCTTTTATGTACTTCCCCAACCACAAGCTACGTAAATTTCACAACTCCTTAGTCTACAATAAGATAAACGACACTATCGTTATCGTTTAAGCGTCACAACTATTATGTATCGACCACAACCTATTTTAGGATGAAACGGACAGAACCTCCCCTATTTATATGACTTCACACAAGTTAAAACAATCACCAAACATCCCAAAAAGTACCAAAAATAATCATATTGAGCCTCCCAAAACAGTCCACACACAACCTAATCACTTCACACATAAGACGACCACCGTAGTCGTGTCAAACGACCCGGAAATATTACAACGAACGACCAACTCACAACCCTATATCTATATTCTGTTTCTCCACACTCTTCCTCCTCAAAAAATCCAAAAAACAGTAGTAAAACATGTATCCCAACAACAACACAAAACAGTCCGCTACAAGTCAAATAACTCAAACTCACGGCTTCCGATCACCGTCCTGTGAGTTCTAACTATTAGGAAACATATTTATCAACCTTACTTGATATTTAAACACTTAAATACAGATATTAGACGTTTCTTAACTTTGAATTACCTTCCAAAACTCTAACTACAAAGAAAAAGGAGAGGCAGTATAATTACACTTACGTCGTATGGATCGTTTTGATGTTATTGCATCTCAATTTCTTGCCCGGAATGATAATCTTATTTAAAACCCTAGAAGATAGCTTGAGTTTATGTTTATGGGTGTTCTCTTCTCGTTTTATGCTGAATAATGAAGAGAAAGCCGACCTATGGTTTATATATATCAAGTATTGAAAAGTCAAAGAGGTGCTAGCTTGGCACCCTAGGATTGGTCCATCTTCCGACGCTTATATATTTTTATCCTGATGTCGTATGAACAAACGGTTAAGATCGTTGGAAACTAAATTAAAATAAATTAAATTTGGTATATTATATTTCCCAATAAGACCTCATATAGAACATGATATGTATTGCTCAAAAAGCTGTAGTGATCCACATATTTGTCACTTATGATGTCTGCGCAGTCTCGTGAAACTGCAAATATCTCTCTACAGATGCGTCGTATCGATGAACGGTTTAATGCATTAGAAACTAGAATCATAGATATAAATTTGGTTGGTAGATCATCCA
The DNA here is from genome assembly GCA_005239505.1 of Nicotiana paniculata. Lineage (NCBI taxonomy): Eukaryota > Viridiplantae > Streptophyta > Magnoliopsida > Solanales > Solanaceae > Nicotiana > Nicotiana paniculata. The sequence continues at coordinate 24,451 of ML304275.1, forward strand.
ATAATTCCAAGTATATTGGGAGAAAATCTCAGTTACATTTTACCTAATTTTAAGAACATTATGAGTGTAACTTGTGAAGGCCTTTGCCGACTTTTGTTTCACAACTTGCTTGACTTAAAAATGTAGAACAAAACTATCATACGATTAAAATTAACTCATATCATAACCTCCTTATCATGTAATGAACCATATTCTCACCCTAAATTACATGTTATAAAATTCCAAACTCGTCGACTTTCGACGAAACTTATTTTCTTCAATTGGTTTAACTTCTAAGCTTTCCAGCCCTCTTGGTACTAGTTATTAATGATCTTAAATATTTGTAACCTCAAATGTAACATGATTAACTTACTTTATATTCCATCAAATATAATCTTATTTCTGAGCTTACATTAATTGACTTACGATGTACTCTCACGTACGAAAACATGGGGTTTAACATCATTCCCCCCTTTGGGACTAATGCACTTTTCCATATCTTAAGCAATAACTCTTACAAATAATTTAATATTGTATTTGCCATCTAGGGAGTTGTTCGGTGAATAAGTCCAAAGGCTAGAACATTCCCCCCTTTAGGCCTCTTTCTCACACCACGACTTGTGGTCGAACTCCTTTCAATGTCGTAACTATTTCTACCTTCTTTCATGAAGCCTTGAAAATTCTAACCTTGAATGTACGCCAATGCTACTCTTATATCCTTTTTTATTTATTGTTAGCTATTAACCTATCTTTATGATTCACTTGGTGAATATATATATTGTACTATGACAAGCTGTCCCTCATGGCATCTATAGGTGTACTAAAGTTCTTTGTTTGGTATTTTGTTGAACTTACGACGATTGCTATATCTTGTTTCATAGCCCCAGTTATCTATGGTTATGGCTTTACTACTACTAGGTAGGTCATACTATACCATAAATCTTACTTTGGCTTATTATTATGGAGACTTGCCACCTAACTCCAGGTTATTCTCTCACCACTTATCCTATATGTATAAAACAAAGCCATTTAATGCTTCCTCATTACCGTCCATCTTAATAATGACAACATAATCTCATCTAATACTTTGTAACTTTCATCCATTCATTGTTTATGCACCTTCATATTGATCTATACTCTACCACTGATAATTTAAAATCTCTTATGTAATATATCGTCACTAGGGCTCACGTCTCATCAGGGAACATCTGAAGTGATTTTCCTAATCCACTTAGGGACGACACTATAATGCAATAACTGTATTTCATAGCATCCCAATGTGATTTATCTTATGGGGCTATTCTAATCACGTGCAGTTCATGAAATACTTGTTCTCTAAATCATTACTCAACCAAAGGTCTAAACGTCATCCTCTTATCATTTGTCATAATTACACCCTTACTTTACTACAATGGTAGCATTATATCTCTTCTAAATGCTCCTAGTTTTAAACTCCTTTGAGTTCACTCATGATACATTGAGCTTTTTATAACTATATGGAAACCATCAGCTCTCTTGTTGTGATGGGTTTAATCCCGAGGAATTACCTATTCTCGTCACCTTCTCACACACCTTTTCTTATCCTTACTCAAGCCTAGCTAAAACCTTGTTGCTCTACCATAGTTTAGCTTGTGACCTACGCATATCTACTTATACTACTTGTAACCTTCCTTTTATCATGTTAGCACCATAGATTTCCTTTCACGCCTTCTCAATTGTCTTTAAATGTAAACAATTACTTTTCCTGGTCGTTCTGCCACTTGCTGCATGGATACTTATCCTATCGTAGTGCCCATGAATACGAGAGTTCCCTGTAACTCATATAATCTCAACTATCAACTTTTGATTGATTTTTTTTCTCCTTCCGTTCATTAGCTACGATAGGTTCCACTTTCTTATGGAATGCGTACAACATTATTGTGAGACTGCTGTTACAAGACCATTTCTACTTTAGGTCACTATGCTTATGTTGACACCTGCTTCCTTATTTCCTCAGCTAGTCTTTCGTTGTAGTACTTAGGGAAGAACTTCTAACTCTTATAAAGTCGAGACCTTATTACATTGTATATCCCACATTATTTCTTATGCTTTTACTCGCCTACCATTATCCTTAGTTACTTACCTCCATGCCCTTGTTCTTGTAGGGTTTCTTGTGAATTGAAATTTCAGTTTTCTCCATTGTGGCACTCTCTTTTATTTCCGTAACACTTATATTGTACCTTCTACTACCCCAACTCATGTCTGAATATTTCTCGAGGATTGCGATTTTTTATCTAAGAGACTGAATTTCCTATGTTGGGTTTCACTACGTTTATCTTGCATGATCTACTAATTTGCCTATATCCTCCTATCTATCCATAACTAGGCTCTTCCTGAATCAACTACTGACTACCCATTGGTCCACTCTCATATCTTTATTTTATGTAACGCCTCTTGGGTTATGTCCTTTGTCTTATACCTCTTGTACGGGAACCTTATGTATCAAGTTTTCATTTTCACTTATATATCAATATCATCGAGTGCGAAACCCTTATTGATTCTCCCCAACATCGTGCTTGCATAATGTTCTGGAGTTATATTATATCTGTAGGATATGAATAAATGCAATCTTATTCCTTTCACCTTTTTACCACATTCTTCCTTTACCATTCGATATTTACTTCTTCATCTTTGGCATTTTGTTTCTACATCTTCACAAACATTACTCCCCTTGCGGTAACCCTTCTACACCAGGTATATTTGAATTTCGTACACACAAGGGTGACACGTGTTATAACTGGCACATTTAGTGCCTTAAGCTTAACTCTGCTCATAGTGTTTTCTTTAGGGAAGCGTCTTCTTGAATGACCTTTGAAGGTTATTCTTCTATTGTTCATTGTATTATTCTCGAAACACTATCTTTGAAACGATATCGACTATTACCAATTCCTTTAATCCCTAATTCATGTTCGATTTTTTTTTCATTTTTACTATCCCATACTAATTTCTATTACTTGGGGGGTCAAAATTTTCCTTATGGTAATCACGTGGGAGTCACCAACTCATTTCTCTAAATGAGGGTATGGATTTATAGCTTACACTTTTGTATTGTCTCAAGGCCTGTCTCCTCTCTTTTTTTTTCCTTCACTTGACTATAGACTTTATGATTGTACCATATTCTGATTTACCGCTATCACTCATTAATCACCTGTTACTCATAATGTTTCATTTACTCTGTTCTTGTTCTCATGCTAATATCTCTGTCTATCGCCCTATTATAACGACTTCAACATGACGTTCTTTCACATTTAGCCCCCCCCTGTTTCATATCACTGGCTCTTCGGGACGCCTAACATTCTTCTTCTTCTTTTTTTTCTTTACTAGTGGCTGGAGTCATACTAAGGCAAATATTTATTCCTTGTAGGATCCTAGTGCCTATCTTCTGAAATTTCTGAATATTCTAGTATTCATATCTTACCGTTCTATTCTAGAGTGACCATATTGCTATCTCCAAATGAGAACTATTACCATGTTCTGCACTACCCTTCAAAAATGTTAAATAATGATAACAATCTATCCACAATTTTCGGTTACCCAAATCCCAGCTGGATCCTGATATCCTATCCTTCTCTTGAATTATTTCAGTTAACTCCCACAGGGCATAATTGAGATTGGTATGGACAATTGTACATATCTCTGTTACCGTTGAAAGTAACTAAAAATGCTTATACTTCTCTTCCAGAATTATAAATACTGATAATCTTTATTAATTAGGTACCTCGAACCATTCTTTATCTTGCTTCTTTTACTTGCTAAAACTTGTATCTACCTTCTGACTCTCTTATTTCTTTTTACCATATGGGTAGATAGATATTCTTTCCTTAGAGCTCCGTAATAAGAAACTAACACATAGTAGTACATACATGATCTGTTGAAGCCCTCGCATTTACTCATCATAAGCATGATGCAAAATTGAGTTCCTCTGACTCAACTCCTCCACCTCCACATTGCAATCTCTTACCATACATCTTTCTAGATGTATGCATCGTCGTATTATAAATAAGATAGAATTGAAGAAATTGAGTTCTTACGATGGTCCTCTACCACACGATCTAGAGTAAGATGAAAGAGTAACAGTCCTAAATGCCCTGTAGCCTCTTGCTTATAAGTGTGGTGCACAACACACCCATAAACAAGACTCTAGTAGAAACGGCTCATAGACAACCCCTAGGACAGACCTGCTCTGATACCAAGTTTGTCACGACCCAAACTGGAGGATCATGACAAGCACCCGGGGCATACTTGCCGAGCACCAATGTACATTTTATCTAACCTTCTTATTATATTTAAGGGATAACGACATCAATATAAATGGTAGATATGGATCATGAACATACATCACATAGGATGACAAGATTGATAAGAAACTACATAAAAGGTACGAGCTACAATGCTGCCATGAAAGACTATACAACACACATTAGCCACCAAGGCATACCAAACTATACATGAGTCGACACCTGTCTATGAGCCTCTAAAGGAGTATAAGTAATGCAACATAGCCGGAACATGGCCCCGACATACCCGTAATATCTATAAAAAAAATGCATACCAAGACCACGACAAGTCCGGAGAAGGGATCTCGCATATAACCGCTGAACTGGAAAGCCTATTGTGGTGGGGGAGCTTTGTCTACCTGTCTATCAGGACCTGCAGCATGACATGCAGCGTCCACAAATAAAAGGATGTCAGTACAAATAAATTACTCAGTACGTAAGGTTGGAAAGCATAAATAAGAACAGTAATGTAAAGAGAGATGTAGGAGGTACAACCTGTAACATCTGAGTGCTTCTAAGAGACATTAAAATTAAATGCATGATAAATTTATACACATAATCTTTTTAAACATCCGCCTCTGTGGGCATCATGATCATCATAGAACATTCGCCTCTATTGGCATCATTATCATCATATCATACCCGACCTCAAAGAGGACTCGGTAAACCCAAATGGTCAGTGGTTGCATAATAGGTGCCATACCCGGCCGACAATAGCGCGACTCGGTAGAGTAAAATAGATACATATATATAATGCATGCAGGACTCATTGGAATCATGTTCTGAACATTTCGGAGCGACGTAAGGTCGATATTCTCCGTAGACATCATTAGGGTTAACTCTTCATTGAGAATATTATAAGAATAAGGAAGTACCAACAACATTGATAACATAAGAACAAGAGTAGCAACCTTAACATCAATTGTTCCATAAGAAGGGAAACAATGTAAGTACTGCTAGCTTCTAAGAGTAGACTATCTTTGGAAGCTCGTTCATTGTATTGTGTACAATCGGAGTCGTGAAAAAGAAGGATAGGTATAGCCTCACATACCTTGTATATACTTCCCCAACCTCAAGCTACGCAAATTTCACAACTCCTTAATCTACAGTAAGAGAAATGACAGTATCGTTATCGTTTAAGTGTCATAACTATTATGTATCGACCACAACCTATTTTACGATGAAACGGACATAACCTCCCATATTTATATGACTTCACGAAAGTCAAAAAAATCACCAAACAGGCAAAAAAAAACATCAATAATAATCACATTGACCATCCCAAAACAGTCCACACACAACCTAATCACTTCACACATAAGACGACCACCGTAATCGTGTCAAACGACCTGGAAATGTTATAACGAATGAAAGGATCACAACCCTACATCTATATGGTGTTTATCCACACTCTTCCTCCTCCAAAACTCTACAAATTATTAGTAAAACACATAGCCCAACAACAACACAAAACAGTCCGCTACAAGTCAAATAACTCGAACTCACGGCTTCCGATCACCGTCCCGTGAGTTCTAACTATTAGGAAACATATTTATCAACCTTACTTGATATTTAAATACTAAATACAGATATTAGACGTTTCTTAACTATCAAAGTACCGTCCAAAACTCTAACTACAAAGAAAAAGGAGAGGCGGTATAATGACACTTACGTCATAGGGATCATTTTGATGTTATTGCTTCTCGATTACTTTCCTGGAATGATAATCTTCTTTGAAACCCTAGAAGATAGCTTGAGGTTATGTTTATGGTTGTTCTCTGGTCATTTTATGCTGAATAATGAAGAGAAATCTGACCTAAGGTTTATATATATCAAGTTTTGAAAAGTCAAAGAGGTGCTAGCTTGGCACCCTAGGATTGGTCCATCTTCCGACGCTTATATCTTTTTATCCTGATGTCGTATGAACGAAAGGTTAAGAGAGTTGGAAACTAAATTCCAAGACCTTAAGTTTGGTATATTATATGTCCCAATAATACCTCATATAGAACTGGAAATGTATTTCTCAAAAAGCTCTAGTGATCCACCTACTTGTCACTTATGATGTTTGCGCAGTCTCGCGAAACTGCAAATATCTCTCTACTCCTACGTCGTATTGATGAACAGTTTAATCCATTGGAAACTAGACTAATAGATATTAAATTTGGTTGGTAGATCATCCAATAATTCCAAGTATATTGGGAGAAAATCTCAGTTACATTTGACCTAATTTTAAGCACATTATGAGTGTAACTTGTGAAGACCTTTGCCGACTTTTGTTTCACAACTTGCTTACTTAAAAATGTAGAACAAAACTATCATACGATAAAAATTAACTCATATAATAACCTCGTTATAATGTAATGAACCATATTCTCACCCTAAATTACATGTTATAAAATTCCAAACTCGTCGACTTTCGACGAAACTTATTTTCTTCAATTGGTTTAACTTCTAAGCTTTCCAACCCTCTTGGTACTCGTTATTAATGATCTTTAATATTTGTAACCTCCAATGTAACATGATTAACTTACTTTATATTCCATCAAATATAATATTATTTCTGAGCTTACTTTAATTGACTTACGATGTACTCTCACGTACGAAAACATGGGGTTTAACATCATTCCCCCCTTTGGAACATTCGTCCTCGAATGTTGACTAATGCACTTTTCCATATCTTACGCAATAACTCTTACAATTAATTTAATATTGTCTTTGACATCCAGGGTGTTTTTCGGTAAATAAATCCAAAGGCTAGAACATTCCCCCCTTTAGGCCTCTTTCTCACACCACTAGTCCACACCACTAGTCATGGTCCCGCCGAAAACTAGTAGACCTCTGTTACTCTATCTGTCCATACTAGATGGAGCTTTTGGTTGTGTATTGGGACAACACGATAAGACGGGGAGGAAAGAGAATGCTATATATTATCTGAGTAAGAATTTCACGCCCTACGAAGCACGATATTCTTTGTTGGAACGCATATGTTGTGATCTGACATGGATCGCCCAAAAACTGAAGCACTACTTCTATTCCTATACCACATATCTCATATTAAGGAATACATCTTCAAGAAACCCATGCCTACAGGGGAGCTGGCAAAATGGGAGATATTGTTGAGTGAATTCGACATCATCTATGTGACTCAAAAGGCCGTTAAAAGACAAGCATTAGCGGATAATCTTGCAGAAAATCTCGTAGAAGGAGAATATGATCCACTAAAATCGTATTTCCTAATGAAGAAGTATCATTCGTAGGAGAAGATATCGCTGAAAACTACAACAGTTGGAGAATGTTTTCAATAGAGCCACAAATTTCAAAGGAGTGGATATTGGAGTCGTTTTGCTGTCAGAGACAGGTCAACATTATCCGGTATCCGTGAACCTCAGATTTTCGTGCACCAATAATATGGCAGAATATGAGGCTTTCATATTAGGGCTCAATTTGGCCATCAACATGAATATTCAGGAATTACTGGTAATTGGTGATTCAGATCTTCTGGTACATTAGGTGCAAGGAGAATGGGCTACAAAGAATACCAAGATATTACCATATCTATATCATGTGCAATAGGTGATGAAGAGGTTCATAAAGATTGAATTCAGACATGTCCCGAGAATCCAAAATGAGTTTGCATATGCACTGGCCACTATGTCCTCCATGATACATCATCCGAACAAGAATCTCATGGACCTCATTCCGGTAAAGATTCATAATCAGCTAGCTTACTGTGCTCATGTTGAAGAAGAAACAGACGGGAATCCAAGAGCTTCCTAAACGGGAATTCTCTTTACAATTCGACTCCAACTCTCCCGTAATTAAATTCTGACTCAGCGAACAAGTCATAATCCCTTAAGTGAAGCTTCTCATGCCCTCAAACTGCCGAACGACGCACTAGAGCGCACGACGACCGGTCGGGTCGTTACATTCTCTCTTACATAACATACGCTCGTCCTCGAACGTGCTAAGAACTGCACCGGAGTTTCCTGAAATCACTACTAAACACCTTGTGTACTTGCCCGTGCTACCACAACTCAATTGAGCACATTAGTTTGATCAAATCTGAATATACCCTCTTCCATTCAGGCAAATGAGCCTCAGAGCCTAGTCCCAACATCCGGAATCCTCTGCCAAGCCTGCTTCCAACATATGAATGTCGTAACAATCACCACACGCTGTACCAGAACATGACTGCACACCCTTGCTGAATTCACACCATGCACCACATCATTCAAAGGCCCATAATAACACTTTCTGATCACAGTGGCTGACATTTCCCGAACCTAATGCTCATAATGCACCCCATGACACATATAAGCCACGTTCCAACTCTCGCAATGCCACCACGACGAAAGACATGTGTAGAAACCATATGACGGGTCGACAAATCATTGAGTCTGTACTCCTGAGAAGAATGATTGCCTCATTCTGAACCAAATAATGGTATTTTCTCTTTAATATACTTCACATAATTTGATCGCGCTGATCCTAGATCCAATAATCTCGTCTCACTCAGTACGAGCTGCTCAGGCAATAAGACACCCCAGATATGACCAACAGTCTCACACGATGCCACAACGCCAACAAACTACAAACTCGAATGCGATACATACATAAATGAACTATGGACGAAACTACTCAACCTACGTAACTAATATGAACTTTTCTCAGAAAAGGGGAAATAAAACACACAAAATAATAGAATATGAAAACTATACTCATCATTACACTGTTGCGGCGTGCAACCCGATCCAAATAACATACGCGTGGTGGCGTGCCACCTGATCCACACATAAAATTCACATAAGGAGCTACACACCGAGCTAAATTGCTCATTACTACAAAATACTGAATATCGGTCACAAGTGCACCAAGTGCATATACCAACACTGGGGAGACAGATAGAGCCATATTCTACAAAACTCAAGCACAACTGAGGTGCGATATATAATCTAAATCTCGAGAGTCATCCTACTCACATAACCCCATCGCTACACGGAACCTCAACACATAAGAAATTTATCAAGTTGTTACACGACTCACACGACACCATATAACCTTATACGAAATAGCCGACAACGAAACAACATCCATCATCTGAATACTCCTCCACGAGGAGAGCTATGCTGAAATGAACATACCTGACATGATATAGAGCCCATATACATATTTAAATTAATTCACAAGCCTCAAGATTCTGATTGCACCGAACTAGGCTAATAGCCTTACCTGGGTCCACAATAACCCACTTATCTAATAACACACGAGAATAACCATCATAGCAGGGACAAACTTCCACAATCCACAACCAAATGAACGAAGTGCCCTCCATGCATAATTCTCAAATACGCAATCTTACCACATTCTTCATACTTGGTCTAAATCTTCCATCCATCAAGTGACTACATGTCACCGTTATACAATCTTCCCATGGAATACACTCCCACGACCTCACACACCAAGTAACAAAGCTGCACCTCCATACTACCGGCCATACAAATGCCTGTAAAGCAAATCAAGAAATCCGCAACCAGGACGCGAAGCCTCTTGCACAACCTCAGGTCTCAGGTGATGCTAAAGACAATACCGGCTTACTCTAAACATCCCAATCCCTTTCCTGCTCATCCGAGCTCGTGGCATCCTTGCCGACACTAAACCGCAACCTTGATCCTCACTTTCAAATTTCATACCGCTCACTGCAACTAACATGCCAGTGTGCGATAGCACAAGAATTTCACCACCACCCCTGAACCACTAATACGGTAAACTATTCATCTTATAGAAACTTTTCACTTAGCTCATTTCAACAGAACCGTAGCAACACGCGAGTGAATTCCCATAACCGTAGAACCTGCAAATCTTCCAGTAGTGGTCTAAAAACCCATAACCCCTTCCGGGATCCGCCTACGCATCACAGGCCATAATACTTGAATACTCCCAAATAGAACCAATCACGGCGGCCGTCAAGCCTCGCACGTACCGCCATAAATCACATGCATAATCTAACCATGTTGGAAGAACTGATCACTGCCGCCATCACGCCAATCCAACCGTGGCTAGCTGATTCGGCCTCTTCTAACTTATCCTTAACTTGACTCAGAAATACTAATAACTCCAGTCAACACATAACAACTCAATACGCACTCTTCCTGAGGGGCCTTGCATCACAAGACCATTCTGTCTCCAAACTCATGAACTGGTTCATGCCCTCCTTCTTCCCAAATGCTTCCCTGCAAGCCAAAACTTTCATAGAACATTCCGAGCCTTTTATCATATTCCGCTACAAAAGCTCGATTCTTAACCATACCGTGGCTTGGGGTGCTTAGGCACCACATTTAAACATTTGAATTTTCTAGGACCTTCGTTGAGAGTCACCCACTCTGGCTTGGTCCCGAATATAATCAACTCCAAGGCTCCGGGAACATGAACACCCCTCTCAATGAAAAACCTGACTGAATCGCTCCCCTTGAAAATCACCTTTGCGATAAGCATAAGTCTTGAATCTTCCCAAAGCACGAACACGAGCCGCTAAAACCAACCATAGCAACCTTTACCAACTCCTTTGCCCAAATTACTAATTACGTTCTCTTTCCTTCGCTGTAATAACCCATCAATATACTAATACCCAGAAATCTCACAAATCGACGACCACACAATCCTACTGTAGGATATGGAAATCCCTCACTTAGCTTGAAGCTACAATTACACAACTCTAGAACCCACCAAGATTCTTTCTTCACTGCTGAACTGATCTTGCGCCACCAATTTGCGAAATTCCTCAAAATCCTTCCGTCAACATCTCATGAACACTCTGCATCTCCATCAACATTCGCCTATTCGACCTCTTGCTGGATAGTCAGTAGAATTCTTTGCAGAAGCTTTGTCAACCACGCGACCGCTGACCTGCCCACCGGAGATAAGCCACATGCGGAAATTACATGCCGACATCACCTGACGACACTGCACTGCACAATAACTACGACATCAATAACCCATCCTGAGCCCCTTCTCATGCACCCACTGTACATAGTCCGATCACTCCTTATGGACCTCAACATAAACATTCGACAATATTTTTTTTTCCAAATTCAAAGTTACGTTGTATCCTTCTTCATACCAAGCAACCCCTTTCTGTTACATCCAATTCCCCCACCATACAATAGCCAACATTTCAAATTAAGCCCGTGGACCCAATCATCGTCCACTAAAATCCCCAAATCACCCTAAACCCTTGCTCAAGGTGCGTAGTTACCCTGCCACTGAATCTATATGCTACTCTGCCACTCTCCCACTTAGGTCAAACTCACTCCCTTAAGCAACCATTTGACTCCTGCTTCTCACGCTTGGCCTTCCAAAAGTTAACCACCGACACCACGTCGCAGATAAAAGTCCAACCACACTTGAAACCACTAAGTCTTCTTACTCCATCAACCCAAACCTGAACATTTATATTACGATTTCTCTTATCTCTACCAGAAATAAAATACCAATCTCTGAATCATGCACTGAGCTGAAATGATAGAACGGCTTTTTGTGAGGCGATGACAATAACCTCATCAAATATGCAGGGAGAAAAATCCTGCACCATATATGTTGCACCATTAAATTTACTCACCTCCCAATTTATAACCACCGCTTCGCGTTGCATAAGATTGAATGGGAATGAAATGAAGGCATAAGCCTCAAAGGATCAAACCGCACGATGAGGAATCTAGAAGGGAAGTACTAATTACAGTCCTGTAGCTTCTCAAAAATAAGTACATACGTCGACGTACAGATCCGCAAGACTCTACTAGACTCGTTCATGACTCGTGATACCTAAGGGCACCTAGTGTTCTGATACCACATTGTCACGACCCAAAATCCATTAAAGGTCATGATGGCGCCGAACACCATTGTCAGGCAAGCCAACATTAATTAGATTCTCATTTTCTTTTTAATATTTTTTAAATCATTTCTTTTTATTCCATTAGGTAGCAAATAATTGAATTCCAATGAGTAACAAAATGTCTTTAACAAGTTACTAATGAATAAATCCCATGGTCATCCCAGAACCCGGTGTCACAAGTGCATGAGAAATTTCTAGAAAATAAGATGTAATACAACAATTTGTCCGGATACAATTGGACAGTATAGGAAGTACAATACAATACACTGAAGGAGACCCTGCTGGCTATGGTCGTCTCTAGAGGGGCAGCTCACCGAAGTCTCCGTATCGCCCATGTCGTTGCGCCGACTGGGCCACTAGACATATCTGTGCCTGTGGAACAAAATGCATAGCAAGTGTAGCATGAGTACAAAAACAACGTGTACCCAGTAAGTATCCCGCCTAACCTCAAAGAGCTAGTGATGAGAGGTTGACTCTGACACTTAATAGTGGTACAATAATATCAGGTACAGTAAAGAAATTAATAAATATGAAACAGAGTAAATATATGAATCTAACAAGTATAAATTACGCGGTACAATTCTCTTCTTTCAATTTACTCGGATCTCAACTAGTGAGTTTCCCTCCGTGATCGGAGCATATATATAGATATAGTGAATTCCAGCCGAATATATATATGTATATATATATATATATATATATATATATACACACACAACGGGAAAGAAATACAGGAAGTAATCNGCCTGATCCAACATAAAAGTAAATTGTGCACTGCCAGAGGGTCGAATGGCGCAAACCATAGATGCATCTATTAACTTGCTGAGGAGAACGGCCCTCTCCCATGAGAGTGCAGTACATAAATCATGCCGAGGCAAACAGCCCGATCCCATAAGAGTAGTGGAAGGAAGTGCTCCGCTCGCGAAACATACATGCGACGCGGTTACACATAGATTTCATAAGTTATTATAATATTCCTCAATTCCTTTCGAAATTACGAAGTTCAACGAAACCTTTTAAATCTTAAAATTTCTTAATTCAACTCCTTTTAACACATTTAATTAGTGAACTCAATTCCGCTCCCTCTCAAGGCAAACAATAAACATAAATCAATAACAATATCAGTAAGGCATGATGTAAGACTAAAACTACCCCGACATAGGCATAGATAGTAGCCACGTACGGACTCTCGTCACCTCGTGCGTACGTATCCCCCCACAAATAGAAGCACATAACATTTTAGTCCATCTACAGGGTTAATTCCCTCTTACAAGGTTAGAAAGGAGACTTACCTCGCTCCGAAGTTCCGTAACCGGCAGTCCACGTCCTTCCGATGACTCTAATAAAAGCACCACGCTCCAACACTAGCAAATAATCATGCAACCCATAAATGTATGCTCAATTACTCATAACAATCCAATTTATAACAGTTCCTAACCCCAATTGCAAATTCGATAAAGATTACGCTCGGGCACACGTGCCCGGATTCCGAAAATTTTCGAAAATAAAGTTTACCCATAACCTCATGAACTAAAATATATAATTTACTCCAACTTCCATGACCAAAATCGTGGTAAAAATCCGAAATACCAATTCTAGGTTTCTACCAAAAGCCCCACAATTCATACAATTTCAAAGTTTAAATCCTTATGAAATCATGTATTTAACCTACAACTTGCAAGAATACTTACCTCATATAAGATGATGAAATCCCCTCTCTTCAACGCTCCAAAATTGCCCAAAAAAAGTGAGAAATGAGTGAAAGATGGCCAAATCCCGTCTTAAAATACACACTGCCCAACGATTATTCGCACCTGCGGTGCACCTGCCGCACCTACAGAATTTCCATCGCAGGTGCAGTTTCTACCAAACTTGGCGAATTTCGCTTCTGCGGATTAGCTTCTGCACCTGTGCCCCCTGGCTTCCTTTCTCGCTCTCACACCTGCGACTCTACACCGCACCTACACCCTCGCAGGTGCGGACAACTGTTCGCACCTGCGATCAGTGCCCTCCATCGCCCAGACTGCACCTGCGACCATTTTCTTGCTTCTGCGGTCACGATTCTGCGATCAAACTTGCACAAGTGCGATTACACCAGAACTGGTGCACTTCAGTCATTCCGTAAGTTCAATTTCGATCTGATAACCACCCGAAACACACCCAAGGCCCCCGAGACTCCGTCCAATCACACCAACATGTCCCAAAACACATCACGAACCTAGTCGAGCCATGAAATAACATCAAAAAACACAAATATCACGAATCGCACCCCAATCCGAACTTGATGAACTTAAGAACTTCAAACATATTCCTTCGATGCCAAAACCCATCAAATCACACCCGATTATCCTCAAATTTTGCACAAAAGTCATATTTAACATTACGGACCTACTCCAACTTCCAGAATCGGAATCCGACGCTGATATATAAAGGTCCTCTTCTTTTCCAACTCCTCGAAAACCTTCGAATTTCTAACTTTAACCAACTAAATCCAAAATGACCTACAGACCTCCAAATTTACTTCCGATCTCGCTCCCAATACCAAAATCATCATACGGAGCTATTCCCAGACTCAGAATCCCAAACGGACATGGATAACACTGAAATGCCCTTCAACCCATATTTATGAAATTCCTCAAAAAATGCCAACTTCCACAATAGATGTCGAAACACTCCCGGTCAGCTAAAACCCGATCCGCACATATGCTCAAGTCCGAAATCATCTTGCGAACCTACCGGAACCTTTAACTCCTGATTCCCAGGTCGTTTACTCAAGGTTCCAACCCTAGTCGATTCATCTAACCTAAAGCTTCTGAAACGAGAATTCGCATTACAATTCGACTCCACCTCTCCCAAAATTTAATTCCGACTCTGCGAACAAGTCATAATACCTGAAGTGAAGCTTCCGATGCCCTCAAACTGCCGAATGACGCGCTAGAGCTCAAGACGACCGGTCGGGTCGTTACATAACCGTTCTCCCAACAGGAGCAATCTTCGCTCTGATTTCCGTTCAACGTTCACATACTGCAATTATTTCAAACGTAACTAACAATCGTCCATTACCCATCCCATAAGATAACCGTTCAAATATCCGTAACCATTCCAAGGTACATCCAACCACAATTTCTATATCGTCCTATCTATAAAAGTTTGTCCGTTCCTATAACAACTCCATCGGCTTATTCCACCGTTGGATCCAGAATTACACACAACTTGATTCCCATAAAACCGGGGATATGTAGGCAACTCAGAAACCATAGTTCGGCATGTACTTTTTAAATCACCCCATTCGGTCATCATTTCTTTACCCGAGAACTCTTTCATCATTCCCGGGTAAAGAGGGGCAGCTGTTGATACCAAATTTTTCCCTCATATTTTTTATATATATATATATATATATATATATATATATATATATATATATATATATATGTTCTCAAAATAGTATATATGCATCATCATTTAG
>MDKI01120479.1:0-13453 GCA_005239505.1 Nicotiana paniculata
TGCCTTATTTTTATGAATAAACCTGCTGTCAATTAATTCTTATACACTTTCCTTAATTGGTATTTTCTGTATTCAGTCTTGATTGCATGCTATATACTTTGACTACTCCTTATGTGGTAAAATCATTTCCTCGATTGATTCTTTTCCTTGTTTATCATTGTTTATCCGTTTGAACATTTACTCCTTAATTAAAGGGAGTACTTGTATTAATTGGATTCTAATTGTAATTTACTTCTACAATTGGGGTGAACTGTTATTTTTTACCATACTCTTCTGCCTATTTTCATTATCAGAACAACGAACAGGCATTGTTCTAAACCCTTTGTCACACACACACATTCTCTCTCTTGCTCTTTTTTCTGGTTATTTGCTACTCTCAATCGGCTGCAAGCCAAGACTAAGTATTGTACTCTCTTGCTCTTCATTCTGTGCTTATTCTCTCTTAACTGGTATGTCCTCAATTTAGTTTAAACTTTAAAGTCTGGAAAAAAAACAACATGCTTCTCTTGGTATTTCAATTCATCTTATTTCTATTATTCTTTTACTTATGGTTTTGTTGTTTACCTTGTAATTAGCATGTCTACTTATTGCTTTACTAGTATGATTCTTAAATTGTACGCTCTCCCTTAAACTCGGCATGTTACCTCATTTGTACCCCTCAATACGATTCTGTTGATTCCTGGCATGAACCTATTTGTGGAAAAACTACTTCTGTGGTTGTTAAGTTCTGGGTAAGTCTGTTAGGACTTCTCTGATTATGGCTTATGTGAAAATTTTCTGTTGTGTACCTACTCTTATGTGTGTCCTATTTGTCCCCAACCCCCTCACTTCCCTGCTTGAGATTGTTCCAATAGTCCTGTTCTTTGTACTTTTCTATGTGTGTTGTTTTGTTCTGAGTTGTTGTTCCGATTGCCCTATTCCCTTTCTCTTTCAAACAGTTTCTCTCTTAAAGTAAAACCTTCTGTTGTTTTCCAAAACTTTTTTCAAACAAGTTGTTTCAAAAAAAAATTATTTTCCAACTCATCCTTTTCAAAACTATCTCCTGCACTTAACTTGATTCCTAGACCTTTAAGTTCTGCCCCCTCAGTGTGAGCACTGCTTTGGGACCTTGAGCTCCCTCTGAACCCTAATGCACTAAGGCTGGTACTTCCACACTGCACATGTTTAATTCCTGATTACTAAGTCTGGGTGTTAGCACTGCCCGGGAGCCCTTGAGGTCCTTAGGGAACTTTGACACACCCGGTCTGTGAAAAGGCTATGAATACCATATGGCAATGAGGTTAAGAGGATTTGGGCCTAATTGAAAGCTCCCTATAGAATAATTTCTTGTTTTTTCACTTCTGGTTGTGTAATCCATAATCCTTTGCCTGTAATAATTTGTAAATAATTCTGGGGCTGGATAGTGAAACAGGAGGGGTAACTATGCATGCCTAACTATTACAAGGGTAGAAACCATGCTTAGATTTTTATTCCCTATTTGTGCGATAGAGATCCTGTGTAGGTTCATATGTACATGCATTAGATATCATGCTACTTAGGATTTATGTGTATTCGACATCTCATCTACGCTTAGAAATCTTGCCTATAGGATAAATAATAAATATAATAAAATAAGCTGCTATTATGTGATTCTGTCCATGTAAACATGTTCTGAAACTTCATTAAAGTCCCGTCCTAGGATAAATAAACTGCAATCATGTCTCACCACGCCTGCACACTTAGAGATCTTGTTTCTAGGTAAGTAACATTAACAAGTTGTACTCTTGCTATTCCTGAAACGGTGCATAATGTTGTGATTTTATGTTCATTTAGAAATCCTGTTTAGGTTACTATGCATCATGTTGAATTAGACATCATGATATAGGATCTTATTCATTTAACTGCACTTAGTCTAAATACAGATATCTAAAACAGTCCCCTGTTCTAAAAAAGTTGTAATTAGTCCTTGCACATATTCAACACCTATAATTGCATGATATCTTACACCTAGGCAAGCATTAGGTAATTAACTTAAAAAATAAAACCATAACTATCATTTGTTATTAGTGCTCAACGGTAGCATGCTTAAACCAGTATGCAAGCATGATTAAGACTTTCTTCTCTGAGTTATGCAATAAATCTGGCTTTGTGTTATCACTTAGATATCATGCTTAGGATCTGAAACCTGAATATGGACTTTAACTGTGAATGAGACATGCTGTTTAGGTGCATTATTTGTGGAGGTCTTTGAGCCCTTTCTTATTTATGTGCTACCCTCTTTATCTGCGGTTCTATTTGTTCATTATATGTCGCCTTAGCATTTTCACCTTTAAAACCTGAGGGTCTACCTAGCACCTCCTTCAGGATAGGAGTCCTAATTTCCTACGGGACTGATAGGAAGGGACGGGTAACAACACGCATTAGAGGTCAAGACCAACACTCAATTTAGTTGCTTTCACGGGGTGGGAAAGGGTAGGATATGGATATGATGACCGGTGCGCTAATACCACGTGTATCCCCTCTTCGACGAGTGATTACCGGGTATTGCATCGATGTGATCCATATTATTATAAACCTAGGATACCTTTTATATTCTTATATTGTAATCCTTTCAAAAGCTAATCTTCTTTACTTTTTCTGAACATCTGCATGCTTAAGACTTAAATCCCCTCTTAGTTGAGCCTTTATTTGTTTGTTTGCTAAGCCGTACAACTTCACAGAAATCATTTGGCCGAGAACCAAACTTGTGGATCCTGAGGGGTGTCTAACACCTTCCCCTTAGGATAATTTCAAGCCCTTACCCAATCTCTGGTTGGTAATGTAGTTGTAATTGAACCCCTTAGGTGCCCTAACGCACCGTTAAAATAGTTAGGTGGAGACTCTTCAAAATATGCAAACCCCTTTGCCAAAAGGAACGACTTGTCTCAACCAATGTCATAAGCCCTTTCAACCGTCCCCGAAAGGAGCACTTGGGGAAAAAGGGGGGCACGACAGCATGGCGACTATGCTGGGGATATCCAAGCTTTTACCATTTCAAATTGTTTCGTGAATTTGTGCCTTTATTTTTAAATACCTGCACCCTTTCCTATTCCCTTTACATGCAATTAATTATTTACTTCAGGTATTTACTTTTCTTCAAAGAGGAAACTGACATGTCTCTTTTTTTTCTTTTGTAACTGCTTTAAATCATTATTGTCGTTTTTACCGGTTTATTTAATGTGCAAATATGTGACAACTTGTTTTAGTACTTATTATTGCATAATCATGCTCAACATTCATACTCCACTCATGCCAAACAAAATACTATAGCAACACTTGATGAGTGGTTGTGCTCTTCCTATATTATTACCCACTAAATTCGGAAAGGCTTATTTACGGTAAAACTAGTCGATTAGCGGTGCAGTTGACGGTTCCGTTCCTTTCCCCCTTGAGTTGTCCACTCAAGGGTACCTGTCTAAAACCCCATAGAAACCTTACTTTGTTGCACTGTTGCATGCATTATGGTCAAACCTAGTCGAGCTAAAGTGTCATCCGCACGATAGCTTTTAAGATAGCCTTATCCAAAAGTCCACCGGGTTTCCCTAAACCCAAACGGACGCCCTCACGTTCTGTGCATTTATTTGGAGAACTAAATGCTTCCTGCTAATTATTGATGATAAATAGTCGAGTCCGGTGGGGGTAAGGGCCTAACCTTATTTGCATTGCAGAAAAATGAGGCACGAAGTCCCTAGATTCGACATGGTCTCCAATATCCACCCAAGACTGTTGATTTGGTGGGAGGATCTACAATCTAGCGACAAAGCTATCGTCAGGAAACACTTGGGTAACCTACCATCTCTCCTGGAAATCCAGCCTAACAAAATGATAATAGAGGCTGCTACCCTATTCTGGGATCGTGAAAGGTCCGTGTTCCTCTTTGGGAACATCAAAATGACGCCTTTGATAGAAGAGACAGGAGGGAGGTCTAGCTAACCTAGTATGGGAAACTCCAGGATTGTTGGGAAACTCCAGGGTTGTTGATGCCTGAGAACCGCACATGCAAAAGTTTCCTCAAAATGATGGGCCTGAAAAAGGATGAAGAATTGGTATGTTTGGAGGATTCGTACATTCCTTTTGACTACTTGTACGAAAGGTATGGCTACAGAAAATACCGTACCTACCATGACGAGTTTGATATCACCTCTCTGGGACACGTCCATCGCCGAGTGTTCGTGTTTATGGTTTGGTTTTTGGGTTTGATCGTGTTCCCGATGAAGAAGGAAAGGATCCATACCAGGATAGCCATGGTAACTAAGACCATAATGGAAGGGGTAGATGGGAAAGACTTCAACATTGTGCCCATGATCGTTGCAGACATATATCGAGCCTTAGAAAGGTGTCAACAAGGAGCAAAGCATTTCGAATTACTCTAACTCTGGCTCATGGAACATCTCCAAAGAGGCGAATACCGACAAGACATTCACCACAGAATGTGGGATGACCACATCGCTTTCCATCACCCAAAGCGAATGAATTATATCCCCGACATGATCTCTCAGCCTGAAAATGCTGAGGGATGGGTTGAGCTTTTTGATAACTTGACTGAAGAGCAGGTTCAATGGATGTTTGAATGGTTTCCGACGGATGAGTTCATCATTCAATCCCGAGATGCATCATTTCCGATACTGATAGGTCTAAGAGGGACATACTCTTACGTCCCTCTTCGAGTTATGAGGCAAGCAGGTATGAAGCAAGTCATCCCTAGGGTCGAGAAGATGAGAAATCTTCGAGCTGACTTTCAAAATAATGAAAGTCCTCACAAGTGCCAAGCTCAACACCTGTGGCACTGCAAGATTATTCTTGATAAAAACACCATCGAGCCAGACATATATCATGCCGATTGTACCCCTTTCTATCTTGGTTGGTTAGAAGAGGATTTTGGTAGCCAGAGCAAGCCGGGGTACGTCCGAGGTCACAGGGTTATAGATGAAAGGGCCGAGGCACAAGTCAAATACAACCAACTGCGCAAAAGGATCCGGGAATATGAGGATGACCACCACAAGATACATGAGTCCAACAAGAAACTAATCGAGGAATGGAAGGATATGGCTATCAGCTCCAACAAGAGGCTGGGGTACTTGGAACGAGGTATAGTCGAGCTGGAAGAAAAGTTCATCAAAAGAGTCAAAGATTATCAAAAGGCTGAGGGGGCTGCAGGAGGATACCTAGCCAGAACCTACATCTTGCTGGGACTTCGTGAGCTGGAAAACTGTACAAGGAAAGCAAGAATGCCGAGTCTGGGGAAGGTCCTTCTGGGACCAAGTAGATAGGAGTGTCTTTATTTTTCTATCTATGTAATAAGGCCAATGGCCATTAGTGACTTTTATTTTTCGTCTATCGTTTTGTGATTTGTCTATTTTTCTTATCAATAAAATGAGGCATTTATCATTTTAAGTTCTCCAAAACAATTTGTCGCTAGGCCTACCTCGGGCACAAAGAGGTTCCCAACTTAGGACGCGCTTTACATTTCCGCATTATGTGTTTAAAAACCGCAATAGTCTTTTCATAATCCTCACTGACTTAGTTTCCTTTTATTTTTATTTATTTTTCTTACTCCCCTCCCCAAAGGTTAGTTTGTGCATTCTGGCATCATCAGCCTATCGCACAAGATCCAAGGGCCCTCTACCTACTCCTCCTCCTAGTCCTCCTAAGGGCAAAGACAAAGGAAAAAGTAAGATGGAAGAGTCCAGCAGCACCAGAAAGGAGAATATGATTGAACGGGTAGAGGCCACTGATGGTCGAGGTATTCAGGTCCTATATGAAAGCATGTCACCACTTGAACAGAAATTGTTGAAGTTTCAGGAAGAACTCGATCAAGTCCGAAATCTGGCCAACCTGTCATTTTCCCTCAACGTCCCTAACGTCAACCTTCCAAATGCTCAAAACCCCGCACCTCCACAAAATATCCCAAGACAGCAAAATCATACCGCACCTCACCATCACGTCACTCCTCTAAAGAACCAAACTCTCTCGACGCAGTGCAATGCTTTCCACACCTCAAATAACACTCCCCTACTCATCCCAGAACCTCAAAACCCCACAAAGGACCATTTCCACACCTATAACAATCCCATCTATGTGGAAACCGTGACCCACTCCACTCCGCCTATCTCACAGGCATCCGAGTCTGACAGAAAGAAATTACTTATCAAGAACCTGGCCGAGGAGCTTAAGAAACTGATCAGCCGAGTCCAGGGTGTTGAAGGAACCAAGGGAATTGAAGGGTTGAATTATGAAGACCTTTGTATCAAACATGATGTCGAACTGCCCGAGGGGTACAAACCTCCAAAGTTTGAAATGTTTGACGGTACTTGTGATCCGAGAGTCCATCTGAGGACCTATTGCGACAAATTTGTTGGCGTTGGGAAGGATGAAAGAATCCGCATGAAGCTTTTCATGAAGAGTTTGAAGGGAGACGCACTGTCTGGGTACATTAGCCAAGACCCCAAAATATGGTCAAACTGGGTAAGAATGGCGTCTAATTTTATGGAAAGGTTTAGATTCAACACAGAGAACGTACCAGATGTGTTCTACATTCAAAATTTGAAGAAGAAACCCATAGAAACCTTTCGCGAGTATGCTACTCGGTGGGGGTCCGAAGCCGCTAAAGTCAGACCTACTCTAGAGGAAGAGCAGATGAACAAGTTCTTTGTCCGGGCTCAGGACCCGCAATATTATGAACGGTTAATGATGGTTGAAGTCCACAAGCTCTCCGACATCATCAATTTGGGTGAGCGGATTGAAGAAGGTCTTAAACGAGGTATGGTTACAAATTTTGGAGCCTTTCAAGACACTAACAAGGCTTTACAGTCCGGTGGTGTGTCTAAGAAGAGAGACGTGGGATCCGTAATGATTGCACAAAGAGCCAAGTCCCTACTCAAATACCAAACTTATCCAACACCTCCACTCACATACCAGCCAACCCCAATTTACCAAGCACACTCACCAAATTACCAAGCACCCTCACTGAACTACTAAGCTCCACCACTTTCCTACCAAGATCCACCGCCCACCTACCAATCTCCGCCACCCACATATCAACCTGCTTCGCCCAGGTACTCACAACCCGCTCCTGTCTACCACACTTATAATTCCCAGCCATCCCATTACCAATCACCCCCTGCACGCCAAAACTTCCCTAGATCTCGTCCCAATTTTGATCACCGCCCTCCAAAGCAATACACCACCATAGCCGAGCCCATTGACCAGCTGTATGAGAAGCTCAAAGCTGCTGGTTATGGCACACTATCCCTGCTTCCACCCCTGAGAACCCTTCTCAGTGGGTTAACCCAAACAAATCCCGTGCATACCATTCTGGCATGAAAGGACACATCATCGAAGAATGCCTCTCTGAAGGACAAAATACAGGCTCTCATTGACAACTAGATTATTGTGGCAAAAGTCCCCGCTCCAAACGTCCACGAAAATCCTTTGCCAGACCATAAGTGTAGAGTTATCCATATGATTGAAATAAAATATGATTGGGATCCCAATGGATCAATCGGATTGATCGCAGAAGGCGATGACCCAAAGAAACCTACAGTCACTCTCAAACTGATCATAGTCCAGATTCAACCATCTGAGGATGCTGAGGTGAATATGTCTATACCATTTGAGTTTGAAGCAGCGCCACCTGCAAATTCACCAGTGCCAATTGAAGTTGAGTTTGTATCTCCAGCAAATGCACCGACACCATTCGAGGTCGCAGTCTTGCCACCCCGAACAAACATTTTGTTTGAAGTAAGGATGGCCGCACCAATTCCGGTGGAAATGTCAACCACGCCACCCTTCTATTCAAACGCTATCCCTTGGGACTACACAGCCGAGGCGAGAAGGAAAGGCAAGGTCAGGTCTGAGGAAGTTGTCGCAGCACAGGGTATGACGAGAACGGGTAGGGTCTACACCCCTGAGCATCTGGGCGAGTCAAGCAAGAAGGCTGCCAACCGGCCTCTCCTTATCGAAAAAAGTCCCGATGACCTTTGGAGAAAGGTACAGGCTAAGGAGTATTCAGCCATTGACCAGCTGAACAAGACACCGACAGAGATATCCATCCTCTATTTGCTACAGAATTCTGAAACACACAGAAATGCTTTGTTGAAAGTGTTGAGTGAAGCATATGTGCCAAACAACATCACTAGCGGGGAAATGACCAATATGGTAGGCCAGGTACTGGAGAGTCATAAAATCACTTTTCATGAGGACGAGCTACCACCTGAAGGATTGGGGCATAACAAAGAACTGCACATGATTGTGCAATGCGAAGATCATTTCATCACAAGGATCTTGATCGATGGAGGTTCCAGTCTTAACATCTGTTCGTTGATAACATTCAAGAAATTGGGTAAAAGGCTACATGAGATAAGGGATGGAGTGATCAATGTGAAAGCCTTCGACGGTTCTCAGAGGTCCACCATGGGGGAGATCAGTCTATGTCTGCAGATCGGACCGACTTGGTTCGAAGTGGATTTCCAGGTGATAGATGTGCCAACATCCTATAACTTATTGTTGGGACGACTCGGGATTCATGTTGCTGGGGCCGTAGCGTCAACGCTACATCAGGCGGTAAAATTCGAGTGGGACCACCTAGAGGTGATTATTCATGGTGATGGTAGCAACCCCATTTATAGTCGTCAAACTATTCCGGTGATTGACAGAAAAAGGAAGATAGGCGGGGGAACTTACCACCACATTGAGCGGGTCAATGTTATCGACAAGGACAAGTGGTGGGATAGCAAGATTGAGAGCATCCTGAACTGGAGAGGATATGAGCCAGGCAAAGGTCTCGGTAAGAACCTCCAAGGGATCACAAATCCCATAAGACTCAAGAAACATGGTACCACTTTCGGTCTGGGTACGAGTACACTTGTCAGGAATTCAACGACTGGTCGCCACCTTAGCGCAGTCCCTATTACCCTTTGGAGCAGCCGAAACCTCATCTTGAGCAGAATTTCAAGCAGGCCGATATTATTTACGGATCAGACGAAGAAGAAGAACTTGCAGCAATGAGGACTTTTTTCCTAGAGGACGAGGATAAGGATTGCTATGTTGTTCTCGAGGAGGAGGGGGAGGAAGGCCCTTCCGTACAGACTGTAAGAAATGGGACATATCTCAAGAACTGGTCTATCAAGACGACCAAAGCCCGACGAGCCTCGGGGTAGCAAGGCTAAAACGGGCATTATTACTATTTTATTCACTAAATGATTTTCCTTTTCCTGCATTTTTCAATCTCTGCAATAAGATCTTCAATGTTCAAAACAGTTATTCAATTCATCAAAGCATCTTCTAAATTTCTCTTACGAATCCGATATTTATTGCTATTGTTTTCTATCATTACTTTATTTATACAACATTACTATTACTTGTCTTGATGAACCGATGACTGTAACATGCAATGAGACAACACGGAAAACGGACATTGATTCAGACGAAGACGACATACCTGACGAGATTGCCAAAGAAGTTGAGAACTTTGAGAACAGACCTAAGTCCAACCTGGACGAGACCGATGTTATCAACCTGGGAGATTCAGAAAACATCAAGAAAATACTAAGGAAGATGATAGAAAGGCACAAGCAGTGGCATGAAAAGTTATCATTCGCTTTATTGGGATACCGCACCACTGTCCGCACATCAACAGGGGCAACTCCCTATATGCTAGTTCATGGTACAGAGGTTGTTATTCCTGCCGAAGTGGAGATTCCATCTCTAAGAATTATACAGGAAGCTGAGCTCAGCGATGCAGAGTGGGTAAGGAGCTTTTATGAGCAACTAGCCCTCATATATGGGAAGAGAATGAATGCAGTATGTCATGGTCAACTATATCAGAATAGAATGGCCAAGGACTTCAACAAGAAAGTCAAGCCGTGACGATTCACACCAGAGCAGCTGGTGTTAAAGAAAATATTTCTGCATCAAGATGAATCCAAGGGGAAGTTCTCTCCCAACTGGCACGGCCTGTATATGGTTCATAGAGTGCTGACAAGAGGAGAACTCATACTTGCAGAAATGGACGGAGAAGTTTGGTCGAAACAGATCTATTCAGATGCAGTCAAGCGCTACTATGTGTAATCTTTATGCTTTCTCAGTGATGTAAATTGAACTACGCCCGACCTGATTCCCGTTTAAGAGGGGATACGTAGGCAGCCTATGGGTTCGGTCACAATTCAATAAAAATCTATTTTTTTCGCAATTGGAATTTGGGGCAGAATTTTAAGGAGGACCCTCAAAATTCCGCAGCAGGAGAGGTTGCAATGTCTCGATCCATGTCATGTCGTCAGTTCATCTAAAACTATTTTAGATTATATATTATGCTTTTACAAATCATGCATATTTATTCTTTTTGAAGCAGCTTGTGTAGCGAACGCTACCCCAATGATACAGACAGTATCATCATGATCAAGCAAACGAGCCAAGCAGAGCCAGCAGGAATGCGAACTAACCTTTCCCCTTTACAAAACTCACGATCTTTCTTTGGATGCAGGAATAAAATTGCAAAATCCCCACAACATATTATCCGCTCAAAGGACAGACATCATTCCTCAAACTCGTCATGCCAACATTTATTATCAGCACAAACGATGCTTCATTATCACAATGCTCTACCGCAATTTAACACAAGCTAAGAATTTCTGTTATCCTTCCTTAATCTTGCATAAGTCTACCTTTCTACCTTCCGAGGTTAAACGCTAGCTCCATCTGCATTCGCATCTTGCATAAGGCTACCATTCTACCTTCCGAGGTTAAATGCTACCTCCATCTGCATTCGCATATTGCATAAGGCTACCACTCTGCCTTCCGAGGTTAAACGCTACCTCGATCTGCATTCGCATATTCCATAAGGCTACCTTTCTGCCTTCCGAGGTTAAACGCTACCTCCATCTGCATTCACATCTTGCATAAGGCTACCTTTCTGCCTTCCGAGGTTAAATTCTACCTCCATCTGCATTCGCATCTTGCTTAAGGCTACCTTTCTTTCTTCTGAGGTTAAACGCTACCTCCACCTGCATTCGCATCTTGCATAAGGCTACCTTTCTGGCTTCCGAGGTTAAACTCTACCTCCATCTGCATTCACATCTTGCATAAGGCTACGTTTATGCCTTCTGAGGCTAAACGCTGCCTCCCATTTACTTCTCAAAAATGACTCTAGCCTTATTTACTTCGCTTTCCTTCTCGGCTAAGCTCTGCACCTTTAATTCGAAAGACTAATATTTGTCTTGTCAACATCATACTATTGCATCTTCATGGGCTTAAATATCACCAACTTATCCAAAGGCGTCATCGTTCGGAGGCAGCATCTTCATGGCCCGAGAACACCATGTCATGGCCTGAGGATCTCCTTTATCAGTCTGCATATCATTATTCAAAGGCATCATGGTTCGGAGGCATCATCTTCATGGCCCGAGAACATCATTTCATGGCCTGCGAATCCTGCATCAAGCAATTCACGGCCCGGGACATCATGGTCTAACGACGTCATCCTTAACCGTCCAAAGACAACATTCATAGTCCGACGGGAATTTGCATCATTTTAAATTACGCACGATATGCTTGTATTACTCATTTGTAGATAACTCGGCAAGCATCAGTTGTCCCTCCAAGAGCGATCCCACTCCAGTTCTCCTAATTACCCCGTAAGTCATTTATTCAATCAGTCATATATGTTGCGTCCGTTCTTTGCCGATGAGTCCTGAACTACATACGACCTGATTCCTGTAAAACTAGGGATATGTAGGCAACTCAGAAACCAGGGTGCGGCCGGAATCTCTCCAAACCATTTCACTCGGTCAAAATTGGCCATCATATCTTTACCCGAAAACTCTTTCATCCTTCCCGGGTAAAGAGGGGCAACTATTGATACCCAATTTTTCCTCAAACTATTTTAAAATTTTCATATATACCTTCAAATCACTCTTTATAATAACTGGTATTTTCCCATAATTTTTCATATTTTTATTAATTTGTTTTCCAATTTATTCAGTATTTTTATATTCAATAATTATTCAATTGTATTATAAATAATTTCAAAATATTTCCCAAATCAATATATCATTTTTGATCCTATTAGGATTTAATTATTTCACAGATTAGCCAATTTGGCATTATTTGGCTATAATTACGACATTTTTTTCAATTATAGCCTTATTGTACATTTCACACCATTTTAATTCAATAGTTAGTCATTTTATATTTTAAATATTAGTTAATTACCTTAATTTAATCTATTTTAAATTAATTTAATTTTATGTAATTACCAGATATTTTGATTAATTATTTATCTATTTAATCGGGTATTTAACAATCAACCCCTTCCTATTTAAAGCATAGCCTAATTTAAGTCAATTTCAGCCTATTAAACTAGCCTAGACCCCCATGTCCAATACACTATCCTACCCGGCCCAAGTACCTGTTTAATCTGAACCACTGATTAATTTCAATCAACGGTTCAGATCGCCTATTACCATAATTAACCTAAGACTACCCCCCCCCCCCCCCCCCCCCCCCCCCCCCCCCCCCCCCGTATCTCATTCTCTCCCTTTCACTTCTCATCCGTCTCTCTCAACTCTCTCTCGTCCCTTCAACTCTCTCCAGTGGACCTGGTCCTTCTCCCGTCATCGCCTTGTCGGAATCTATGGTGATTCAACCACCTACCAGCCTTATGGCTCCTCCCTTGAACGTGTGTCACTATTTTGAGGCCTTCAACTGAACCAGAGGCAGTCCACTCACCTCTACGATCTCATTCCATTTTTCTGGCCTCCCATGGCCGTCCGACTAAGATCTTTACACTTTCCGATTAAAACCAGCAATTTCGAGTTATTCTCTTCTCTTTTCTAGTTTCTTTGGAAACCCTAACTTTAAACCTTCTGATCCTTTTAGATCTGTCATAGATCTATACGTATTCTGAGGTTTTTCTATGTTTTCCTCAAAGATCTTCTTGTTTTCTGAAACGATTCTTCACTTCTCAAAACTAGGGTTTCAAGATTCTCTTTAAAACAGTTCTTCCTCTAGTTTCTTAGTATTATTTTTGTGATTTTATCGTGTTTAAGCATTATTTGAGCCGTTATCTTTTTGTTTGATTCATTTTTGATAAAAAGCACAAATTTTCTAGGTTCAATATGTGAATCTGAGTTTATTTTACAATGTTGTTTACCTATTCTAGCATGGCTACCTTGCTTGCGTGTATACTCTATGTGTTTTGTGATTTCTTTCTCTATAATTACTGATTAGGGTTTCTGATTCTTTGTCTCCTCTGTCTAAACTATGTTTATCTATTGATTCCTTTAATTATCTGCTATTTTCTGATATGTATCCCTAATTTCGTGATTAGGATTTCTGATTTCTGCCTAATATGTGTTATTCAAGTATAGTTTTACCATTTTGAATCTCTGAATAAGTATGATTAGTGCTTTAGTGATTTTTACACCATACTCTTTACTGA
>ML304279.1:0-32063 GCA_005239505.1 Nicotiana paniculata
TGCCTTGAGTCGCAGAGCCGAGAGTTTGGGGAGCCTAGCTTACCTTTTAGTAGCAGAGCGACCGTTAGTACTTGATGTTCAGGCTTTAGCGGGACAGTTGGTGAGATTGGATTTGTCAAACCCTCCGCGGGTGGTAGCTAGCATGGCTTCCCGGTCTTCTTTATCTGGTCAGATTAAGGCACGATAGTATTATGACCGCCACTTGTTAGTTCTTCAGGATAGAGTTCGTCGGGGTGATGCTCGGGATGTGACTATTGGTGGTGAAGGAGTTATGAGGATGCAGGGCCGTATTTGCGTGCCCAATGTGGATGGTATTCGAGAGTTGATATTAGTAGAGGCTCACAGTTC
Source organism: Nicotiana paniculata (assembly GCA_005239505.1). Taxonomy (NCBI): domain Eukaryota; kingdom Viridiplantae; phylum Streptophyta; class Magnoliopsida; order Solanales; family Solanaceae; genus Nicotiana; species Nicotiana paniculata. The sequence continues at coordinate 349 of ML304279.1, forward strand.
GCGGTATTCTATTCATCCGGGTGCCGCGAAGATGTACCAGGATCTGAGACAACAGTATTGGTGGAAGCGGATGAAGAGAGATATTGTTGAGTATGTAGCACGGTGTCTCAACTGCCAGCAGGTCAAGTATGAGCACCAGAGACCAGGTGGATTACTTCAGAGGTTAGATATTCCGAAGTGGAAGTGGGAGCGGATTACCATGGACTTTGTAGTTGGGCTTCCACAAACTTCAAAGGGTTTTGATGATATTTCGGTCATTGTAGATAGATTGACCAAGTCCGCGCACTTCATTCCTGTCAGCACTTCTTATACTTCAGAGCGGTTAGCTGGTATTTACATTAAGGAGATTGTCCGATTTCATGGAGTTTCGGTTTCTATTATTTCTAACAGAGGTACTCAGTTCACGTCTCAGTTTTGGAGGGCCGTGTAGAGGGATATGGATACTGATGTAGATTTGAGCACTGCATTTCACCCGCAGACCGACGGGCAGTCGGAACGGACTATTCAGATTTTAGAGGACATGTTACGGGCTTGTGTGATTGATTTTGGTGGTTCATGGAATCAGTTCCTGCCACTAGCTGAGTTTGCATATAATAACATCTACCATTCCTGTATTCAGATGGCTCTGTATGAGGCTTTATATGGTAGGAGGTGTAGATATTCGGTGGGTTGGTTCGAGTCTGGTAAGGCTAAGTTATTGGGCACAGATTTGATTCAGGATGCGTTGGAGAAGGTGAAGTTGATTCAGGAGCAACTTCGGACGGCGCAGTCTAGACAGAAGAGTTATGCGGACCGGAAGGTTCGGGATGTGTCTTTTATGGAAGGGGATAAGGTACTGCTGAAGGTATCACCGATGAAGGGTGTTATGAGGTTCGGAAAGAGAGGAAATCTAAGTTCGCGGTTTATTGGTCCTTTCGAGGTGCTTCAGAATGTTGGAGAGGTGGCTTATAGACTTTCCTTGCCACCTAGTCTATCGAGTTTTCATCCGATATTTCATGTTTGGATGCTTAGAAAATATGTTGGTGACCCGTCTCACGTGTTAGACTTCAACACAGTTCAGCTCGAGGATGATATGTCTTATGAGGTGGAGCAGTGGCTATTTTGGCTTGTGAGGTCAGAAAGTTGAGGTCAAAGGAGATAACTTCAGTGAAGGTGCAGTAGAGAGGTCAGCCAGTGGAGGAGGTTACTTGGGAGACCGAGCGGGAGATGCAGAGCAGATATCCTCACATGTTTGAGACTACATGTATGTTTTTAGACCCGTTCGAGGACGAACGTTTGTTTAAGTAGGGGAGAATTTAATGACCCGGTCTGTCGTTACGTAGAACCTGCATTATAATTGCTGTTATTAACTTTTCATAGGTTGGTTATTCTATTATTGATATGTTAGAGTCGATACGCTTGAAATCGAATGGTTGTAGTGAGAGTTCAGTCATTTAGCCTTTAAAGATAGCCTTATAATGGGAAAAGTCAATTGAGAATTGACTTATTGGGAAACGACCTCATAATGCGGATTTTATGGCTCGGATAGCTTCGTTAGGTGATTTGGGACTTAGGAGTGTGTTCGGAATATTTTTGTGATGTCCGGTGTAGAATTAGGCTTGAATTGGCGAAAGTTAGTTTTTGGCGATTTCCGGTTGGCAGTGGAAAATAGGCTATCGGGGTCGGAATGGCAGTTGTAACAGGTTCGTAATGTCATTTTGTATATGTCTGTAAAATTTCAGGTCAATCGGAGTTGTTTTGGATAGTTTTGGCATCGTTGGTGGATTTTAGAAATTTCAAAGTTCTTAGGTTTGAATCCGGTGTAAATTTGGTGTTTTGATGTTAGTTTTGGTGTTTTGAGAGTGCAACTAAGTTTGAATGATGTTATGGGATATGTTGGTAGGCTTGGTTGGGGTCCCGAGGGGCTCAGGATTGATTTCAGTTGGTTAACGGGCATTTTTGGACTTAGAGAATTGCTGGTTTTCTGGTTTTTGTGCAGTAGGGATCTGTGCATCGCAATCGCATGGCAAGGGCTGCGATCGTGTAGAACACTCTGAGGGCCAGGAAAAATTGTGCATTGCGATCGCGTGAATCGGGGTGCGATCGCGTAGGTTTGGAAGAAGGTGAAGTGCGATCGCGTAGGGTCATGACAGGCGTGTGGGGGTGAGGCCAATTGGTTTTCGTGATCGCCTGCGTCTGGTTGCGATCCCGTGGGGTTGAGCTACTGTGAAGCGCGGTCGCGTGGCTTATTCCGCGATCGCAATGAGTAAAGTGGGGACCAGGGAATTTTGTTCTTCGCGATCGCGTGAGAACTTCCGCGATCGCACTGAAGAAATCACTAGGCAGTATATAATTAAACCCTCCGCGACTTAAACCCCTTTTACACCATTTTTGTACGGACAACGAGCTTTGGGGGCGATTTTTGAAGAGGGAAATCAGTGTTCTTCATAAAGGTAAGTATTTTGATCATTAAAACTCGTTTATGGGTGATTATAGACCATAATCTAAGCACTTAATTCATGAAAATCAGTAGAATAAGGTGGGTTTAGGGCTTGAGATTTTGCGACCTTTAGGGATTGATTTGAGGGGTCAAACGAACTCCGATTTTAGCGTTATTTATATGTACGGACTCGTGAGATGATGAAGAACAGTTTTGTATCAAAATTTCTGAGTTTCGGCATGCGGGCCCAGTGGTCGGGTTTGACCAATTTCGGGATTTTTGAGTATTTTTGATACATTTCGATTAGGATTAGTTCCTTAGGATATTATAATGATATACATCTGATTGTTGATAGATTTGGAGCACTCGGAGGCCGAATTGAGAGGCAAGGGCACTGCAGAGTAGTATATTAGCCAGTTTTGAGATAAGTAACGCTTCCAAACATGGAACTGAGGGTTCGAAACCCCAAACTAATTGATATTTGATGTTAATTAAGGTGACAAACTTGCCAAGTGACGGGCATGCGGGCGTACACCTAATATTTGTAGCCTGGCTCATCCCATAACACGGTCTAATGGTTACCTCACGTTGATATTTGTAATGTGAAGGTGGCATTTACCTTGAACGCAATAGAAACCATGCTAAGTATAAATGTTAAGGTTTCACGCCGATATGTTCAGACCGGAACGGTCAATTATTGCTGTCTCTATTTATGATTATTGTTTTGATGTACTCAGTCCTGTTATAGTATATGTTTCATGCCTCAGTCTCGTAAGTTTCTAGTTTATTCTATATTATCATTGGTTTGGGATGATTTTCCTATGTTATAGCATTGTGAGTGAGACTGGAAGGTACTGACTGAGTGAGGCTTGAAGCCTGGTTTTGAGATAGTTATGAGGTCGGACTGCACACTGCAGCGACCCTGGAATCATGCCTTCATTGGATTGATATAGCGCTTGGGCTTATAGGATCCCTCTAGAGTCTTTACACCCCCAGTGAGCGCACAAATATTGAGGGACGGATCTTCCCTGGACATAGATCTTGTCCGAGTATTATGTTCTAGAGATGGACCTTCTCCGTGGGGCTTATGTTCCGGAGAAGGATCTTCTCCGTGGGGCTGGATCGGCCTTTCTCCTCAGTACTAGGTGACTGTGTCACTTGTGTTTAGGTAATATCCGGGATGGATTTTATCTTGGCCGGAAGGCCGTATTCTAGTACTGAGTGGACTACCTTCTGAGAGTTTGTTTTACTGAGTACGCATCATTCTTGATTTCATCTGAATTCATGCTGATATGCAGGGCTACAGACATATATTGATGCATCTTGTTTATTTTCTGATATATTATTGTCTTGTCCAAGTTATATATTATTGTTTGAATTATCGGAGGTTTAGTCTGTCACTACCTCTCAACCCTTAGTTTGGTTTTGTTACTACTGAGTTGGTGTACTCACGTTACCCCCTGCACCTTGTGTGCGGATCCAGGTATAGCGGGATTCAGCTCTAGTCAGTGAGTAGCAGCAGTTTTCATCATAGTTGACGAGGTAGCAGCTAGCGACCGTGATCTCGTCTTCTCTTCCTTTTCTACCTGTCGTATTTAGTTTTAGACTATGTTGGTCATTTCTTTTTGGTTGTATTAAGTACTAGCGGCTCATGACTGTGTGACACTGGATCCGAGGTTTGTAGGATTTGGGTTTTGATTTTCATAAAATGGTTTCCTAATTCTGATTTTTTTTTTTATTTATTATTATTATTATTATTATTATTATTATTATTATTATTATTATTATTATTATTATCCACAAACTTGTTAAGAAGGATATTTTATTGGTAATTGCATTTAGCTTAGATAAAATGGGTGGCTTACCTGGTTCCACGACAGGCGCCATCACGACTCCTGAATTGGGTCGTGACATGTCACTTCCCAATAATCAACTAGTGTTAGAATAGATCACATATGTTTAGAACCATAAATCAAATATAATTGTTAAAACCATTTTCGAGGGAAACAGCTTGGCGCCCACCATGGGGCTAAAGATAATATATATTATTTTAGTGATAGGTTTCTGATAACACACGTTATTCTTCATAATTTTTCTTGTCCAAGATTTTTTGATTTCATGTTAAAACATGTCAAACTCAGCTAACGCACCAGTGCATGGCAACAATGGCCTCAATTTTCACAGGAAAAATAATGCAGCAGCTTCAGCAGCCGGTGTACCACCGCTCAACCCCGGAGTAGAACCTATTCCCAACGTAGTTGATGTTGGCTCGCATATTGCGACATGCACAGATTTAGGTACAGATGTCGGGGGAAATGTGTAAGGAGAAGTCCAACCTGACGCACAAACAACACATGCTCGAAATGAAGTCAGCTTACAAATCATTTTTGAGATGTTGCAAGCACAACAAGTTGCTATTGCTCAGCTGCATAGTCAACAAATAACCCCGAGCATGGCGGGGCCGGAAACAGATGCTCGAGTCGAGCAAGCACCAGAAAGATCGAGTAATAACAGGTTAGGAACATACCCCGCTATTGTGAAAATGGTCGAGGATCTCACCAAAAAAATTGAGTCACGAGAAAAGAAGGTAGAGGTAAATGAAAAAAAAGTAGAAAGCTATAACTCGAGGGTCGACTAGATCCCGGGCGCACCTCCGGTTCTGAAAGGGGTAGATTCGAAGAAGTTCATGCAGAAACCATTTTCATCGAGCGCGGCTCCGAAGCCCATTCCGAAGAAGTTCAGGATGCCCGGTATCTCAAAGTACAATGGCACATTAGATCCTAATGACCATATTACCACCTATACTTGTGGTATAAAAGGAAACGACTTAAAAGACAACGAGATCGAGTCCATCTTGTTAAGGAAGTTTGGAGAAACACTGTCCAAGGGGGCCATGATGTGCTATCACAACCTCCCCCCGAACTCAATAGATACATTTTCCATGTTGGCAGACTCCTTTGTGAGAGCGCACGCTGGTGCCATTCAGGTCGCTACAAGGACGTCTGATGTCTTCAAAATTAAACAGAGGGAGAACGAGATGTTATGAGAGTTCGTATCCCGCTTTCAGATGGACGAACAGAATTGCCGCCAGTCTCTGATGACTGCGTGGTACAAGCCTTCACTCAGGGCTTGAATGAATGAAGCTCGATAGCTTCGAAGCAGCTAAAGAAAAATTTGATCGAGTATCCCGCCATGACTTGGGCGGACGTGCATAACAGGTATCAATCAAAGATCAGGGTCGAGGACGACCAATTGGGAGCCCCCTCGGGCTCAGTGTACCCAAGGAGGCTCTTAAAAAATGAGTCAAGGAATGCATAAAGGGAACATAAACCGAACAAGGAAAGGTACTAGCCATAGTCGAAGACAGAAGAAATGCCCCTAGGCGTGATATACCTCGAAATAATCGAAGGGTAGATCTAGGTCAAGCAACTCGGGGATTCGCGAACAAAAATAGGTTCGACAGGCACATGGTGCCAATGGAGGCGCCCCAATTGTCAGAGTATAACTTTAACATCGACGCATCAGACGTCGTATCGGCAATGGGTAAAATCAGAGACACCAGGTGGCTAAAGCCAATACAGCCAGATCCTTCCCAAAGGAACCCCAATTTAATATGAAAATGCCATGGCACTCACAGTCAGAGGAATGAGGACTGTAGACAGCTTCGAGAAGAAGTAGCGCGATTGTTCAACGAAGGGCACCTTCGAGAGTTCCTCAACGACCGGGCCAAAAATCACTTTCGAGAAAGAGATGCCAACAGGAAAAATGAATAGGAAGAGACACAATATATCATTCACATGATCATCGGAGGGGTCGACGTCCGAAAGTTCCCATGTTCAAGCGAACAAAAGTATCCATCACGAGGGAAAGGCGGACTCGGGATTATATACCCGAGGATACCCTCGTATTCGGTGAGGAAGACATCGAGGCCTTATCCCAGCCTCATAACAACGCACTGGTAATTTCTTTCCTTTTAAATAAATTTCAAATTAAACGTTTTCTCGTAGATCCAGGTAGCTCGGCTAATATAACCAGATCGGGGGTTGTGGATCACTCGACCAAATCGTGCCCACCTCTCGAGTCCTGAACAGATTCAATATGGCGAGTGAGACAACGAAGGGGGAAATCATCCTCCCAGTCAACGTGGCCGGTATGATTCAGGATACCAAGTTCCATGTCATCGAAGGTGATATGAGATACAATACCCTACTCCGGAGGCCATGGATTCATAATATGAGAGTGGTACCATAAACTCTTCATCAATGATGAAGTCATCAACAAAGGACGGTGTAAAAACAGCGTATGGAGAGCAATATGTGGCAAAGGAGATGTTCGCAGTACACGACATGGAACCAACATCGACACCATCTACCTCGGAGAAATCCAAAGACAAGTAGGTAAACAGTTTGGCGCCCACTCAACATTCAAAACTCGAATAAAGGCAAGCTAGGTCCTAGTTGGGTAGGACCGTACCGCATCCTCGGAATATTAGGCAAAAGGCCCTGCGAACTTAGCACCGTGGAAAACAAGAAACTACCAAGAAATTGGGACATATCGATGCTCAAAGCACTATTATTGCAGAGGTATAATCTTCTCCTTTTTTTCATTTATATTTTATACTAAGTCGTTGCAGGTATTCGATTGAGGGAATTTGAAGCACCCTCCAGCTTGAAGACCTTGGGTTTTAAAGCATGCATTGCACTCTTTTTCCCTTGGATCGGGTTTTATCCCAAACGGGTTTTACCGACAAGGTTTTGTACGAGGCAACACCAATATGCTACCTAATGAGGCATACTCAAATGAGGCAATCAAGTTTATAAGACCTCAATGAGGCATACTCAAATTCATAAGACCTCAATGAGGAAAAGTCGAGCTAGTAAGCCCTCGACGAGGCGACATCGAACGTGTAAGACCTCAACGAGGCATGACAAAATTTACAAGACCGTAAAAAGGCATAACCACGACATTATGACCAAAGATATATATCCGAACTTGTAAGACCCCTAAAAAGTCATACCCTTGATATAGATGCCGAGGTCATCTCACCCGGGGACTAAAGACTACGGCCATATTGAAAAGGCTCCGGCCAAACTAACGCGGCTCAGAGACGTTCGACTGCCACCATAAAACTAAAAGGCCTTCAAATACTTCGAAAATACTTCGAAAAGAACCGGTTAGTCAGGCTACCCTTGACATAAGCAAAAGAGCTTCGATCACATCAGCTCGAAACAATAAAAAAGCTTCAAAACAATCAGCCTTCAGTAAAAAAGCTTCAAAAATCAGCCTTCAAGAGAACCTCCCAAGGTACTCAACCATCGCCACATATCGCCTCATCATCAAGATTCCCGTTTGAGCCGGCGAAGAGTCGGACAAACACAAAACATTCCAAGGCATAATCAAAACTTCAAAAGTCTTTAGCCAAAATGAGGAAAAACTATAGTTGTACCAGAGGTCGCATCGACCCAATGTAAAGAGCCTAAGGGCCAACCTAAAGAGCCTCAGGGCCAACATAAAGAGCGTCAGGGCCAACCTAAAGAGCCTCAGGGCCGAGCTAAAGAGCCTAGGGCCAATTTGTAAGACCTCAATGAAGCAACACCGCACTTGTAAAAAATTAAAAGGGCACAACCCCGACATTACAGCCAAGACCATGATATCGAACTTATAAGATCCCTAAAAGGGGCATACCCTCAATATGAAGGTCGAGGTCACCTCACTCGGGGAATAATCGAAAGACCTCGATGAGGCAAAATCAAGCTTATAAGACCTCAACGGCAAGCATCAAAATTCAAACCACAAAAGCAGAGACGAAGACAAAATGAACGATCTCTTTATATAAATGATGGTACTAAGGTACATTTACAACACTCCCACAGGGAGCCTTTTTAAGACCTAGTCTACCGTTATTATCGGGGACTTCATTTTCTCCCCCTCGAGGACTTTGCCTTTATCAACCCCCTCGGGGCTAGCATCCTCGCCAACTCTTTCCTCTTCTCTTCAACATCGACTTCATCGTCAGTAGAGAGGATGAACTTGGAATTAATATTGGCTGCCTTAGCCTGCTCTATCTCTTCCGAGAGATCAAAACCCATATCATGAATCTCCTCGAGGGTCTCCCTCCGGGATCTACATCTGGAATACTCATTTCCTCTTATCTCTCAATCGGAAGCCCCCCCAACTTCATCCGAGCGTCAGTAGCATCTTTTAAGTAGAAAGCCGCCTTCTTATCAGCCTTTACTCGGGCCTTTTCAACTTTGGCTCGAGCCTCTACGACTTCGGCCTTCATCTTCAAAAGAAACATTTCAAGCTTGGAAATCCTGCTCGTCTGGACCGAGTTGCTTTCTCGAGCACTACGAAGTCGTATCTCGAGGGAGGAGACCTTAGCCAAAGCATTCCTTCTGGCCAAAATATGAAAATCTATTTGTTCCTTCAACTCATTGCATTCAGAATTAACCTGGACAGCTTTGCCCCGAAGGCGTTCCAGCGTCTCTGTCTTTCTATGCAACTGAGATACCGAAACGTTAGTTTCTGAAGATGGGAGAAGAAACATGTATTCCCTCAAAACAGAGGTTACCTGTTTCTCGAGGTTGCCTTCATAATCGTGACTCCGGTTCAACTCTGATCGAAGGTGTATCAGATCTCTTGCCTTCTTGTCACAAAAGAGCCTAAGAGATTTCTCCCTATTTAAGGCTTTACGCGACTTGGCCTCACAGCAAAGCAACCCAGACTTGAGTTTATCGAAGGCATGTGAGAAACAAAGTTCAGTTTAAAAGAAGGAATTACGAAGTTAGAAAAGTTATAATGACTTCAAAACTCACCGTAGAGAGAAGTCACTGAGCTTCCTAGAAGGTCGATTGCACATATACCGGTTCGGTCTCATCGGCCCCGGTAGAGCAACCCGGGGTGCTCTGATTAGGCGGAGGCACGTCGGAGCCTATTTCCTTCGGAGTGCTCCCTGACATTCGAGGACCAACTGCTAGATCAGGTAATGAAGGATCTTCGCCCCTCCTCTCTTGTGAAATCTCTCCCTCGAGGTTGGAGGCCTCGAGATTAGCAGGCTCAACAACCTCGGGAGTGCTCCTGGTTCGAGCCATCGACGTAGATCTATCCTCTTAACACACGCTTCCATCCATAGGTCGACCAATGAATATAAGGTCTTCGTCACTGGATGCGACCTCCCTACGCCCCCGGGCGGGTCTTGCTTTGCTATAAGTATCCTCATCCTTCGAGGATCTTTTTCTCTTATTATCTTTTCCCGCCTTAGAAGTAGAAGGCCTTTCCTCCTCCTTAAAAGGGGAAGGTCTCGCCTCAGAAAATTCGTCGATGCCTGCAACCAGGAAATTAGTGTACATAAAGGAAAGCACTCCTCGAGAGAAGGACTACATAGCACATACCATGGTTCTTAGCCTCCCATTTTCTTTTCGACAATTCTCGCTACTTGCTCTCATCATAAGTCGAAGAGGCCGCAAGTTTGCGGGCTGAGCACGCAAGATCGGGGACCTCATTTGGCGTCCACGGGATCGCTGCAGGGAAATAAAGAAAACGTTCTTACAGAGTCTACCTCCACCGAGAACAAAACTAATAAAGTACATCATGTCACTTATGCTTGAAATTCCATTTCTCATGAAAGGGCAGGAACTCCGCAGGAATGATATCAACAGTCCTCACTCGAACAAATCGACTCATCCACCCTTGATCGATGCCCTCGTCATAACTAGAAATAAAGGGTTTTGTGGATCGGCGTTGTAGTGTAATTAGACCTCGATAATACAAAGGCCGATACAATATAATGAGGTGACTAAGAGTGAACTCGAGCTCAGCCTTTTCAGCAAAAAACCCCATCATCAGCACGATCTGCCAGAAAGACGGATGGATCTTGGCCAAAGAAACTCGATATCATTGAAAGAACTCGAGCACGAGTCGGTCGAGAGGACCTAACGTAAAAGGGTACGTATACACGCTAAAAAACCCCTCTACATGGGCCATAATATCTTCCTCCAGGGAGGGTACCTGCAGCATCACCTTTTCTCCCCATTCGTAGTCTTTCCTCACAGCTTCGAGGCGTCTCTGTTCTATTTATCGAATGAACCTCGACGCATATTCTCGATATCCCGGAACGTTGAGAGGTTTCTCTATCGTAAAGTATTTCGTCGAGACAAAGCAGTTCGAGGTTAGCTCGCCAAATGCCGGCGGTGTACCACCGGCCAGGCGGGAAGAAGAGGAGGGAATTCCTTCTTTCTGATGAGCGGATGTAGACATAGTATCCATAACTCATTCAAAGCAAGGAAGGGAGGTGGAAGCTCCGACGAAATCTTCAAATTGAGATAGCAGAAGAACTGGTGCAAGAAAGAGTTATATAGAGAAAGATAATTGTGCAAAGCAGTAAAGCTCCTAATGCAAGAGAAAGCAAGTATATATAAGAAGAGCGACGACTATTCATTAACTTTGATAGCCAATCAACTCTGATGAGGAAATTATGACTTTTGGGGAAATATACCAATGGGGCCGCTTCGGTCACTTCACGGTCATGTCATAAGAACGATGTCACCGCATAATGTTCGAGGGATCGAGGAGTCAAATAGATACCTTACCAGCCCGACCTAGGGAAAGCATGTGTTCGAAATTAGAGCAGCCCGATCTCAAGGGTCCCTGTTACTCCAAGATCGACCTCGAAGGAGTTAAATTAAAGTTCGAGCTCAACTTTTGCGTAAACACTAAAAGGAAAAACTTTGAAGACATTAAACAAGTAAACCCTTTGCATTCCAAAAATATATTTACAAATTTGCATTTACAAAACTCCCACGCGGAGCCCACATACAAAAGAAGAAGAAGTAAAAATAACGAAAGTGGCCTAGTCTTCATCGTCGCTGCTCCCTGAGACGCTCGACGAGCCCTCGTCCGAAGTGGTCGGAGCTGTCAACTCCTCTTCCAAGGCCTCCTATTCTTTGATCTTAGCAGAGAGGTCGAAACCCTTGGTGTGCACTTCCTTGAAGGCTTGCCTCCGAGCCTCAAATCGAGCACAACCAAGGGCACGAGTAAACCTGAGCTCAGCTTCTTCAGAGATCTCTATGACTTGAGCATGCGCTGCGGCTGCATCTTCTCGATATGATATCAAAAGTGCGTCGGCTTCAGACTTGGCCATGGACAGAGCGACAGCCAATTCAGCATGAAGCGCCTTATACTTATGAGCCTCCACTCTAGCAACTTGAAGAAGACACTTAGTCGAGGCCAGATCCTCTCGAAGAGTACCTCTCTCCGAGGCCATGCTATCCTTGTACCGCTTCAGCATAAGGATCTCGACATATTTGGCCATAATCTCTTCCCAAAGCTGCCCGGCTAAGGCATCCTTTCGCTCAATCTGCAGAAGCTGAATCAGGCAATAAACACCAATTTATAATAACTATGGGCAAAGCTCATGAATACCAAACTACCTGTTCGGCGAAGTTGGCCCATTCGTGGAGGGTTTTATCCAACCCTTCTTGGAGGCCACTCAACTCCTTTTCCTTTCGGTTGAATAGAGTCTTTAGCTAATTCGACTCCGACGTGAGTTTCTTGGACTCCTTCTAACGATGGGTCAGTTCGTCTCGTAGCTTGGAAAAATCCTGGTCGTACAGCGTCGTGACCTGCAACACAAAGGGAAGAAGTTAGAAAAACAAAAACCAAAGTTTGAAGCGTAAGCATTATGTCAAGAAAATACCTATTTTGGAGTTTCATAGCCTCCTCAAGAATAATTGGGGCGTCGAGATCGAGCTCCTATTCAACACCGGCAAACAAATCTCCAAATGCATCGTTCTCTCCCTGGGAGGCCCCCACATCGGGAGTCTCCCTGTTCTGGGCATCCCGTATTTTACCTGGAAACAACGACGGGCCTGATGGAAGATCTCCCATGAAATCTACCTCTATCGCGGCTTCCTCTCACCCTCGAAGGGTCTCAAAGATGGGTCCTCCGAATTCGCCATCCAAGTACTCATCAGTACAAGTTGTATCTTGTTCAATGGTCGGCTGTAGGACTGCATTCAAACCCTCCTCGAGGGTTTCCTCAGTTCGAGGTGGGGCACCATCAGCCACCTATGATTCGGCAACATTCTGCCCAGCAACCTTCGAAGCGTCAGCACTTCGTTTTGCCATAAGTACCAGCGGGAAATCATCATCGTTTTCGTCCTCGACACGAATATTCTCAGCAGCTGATGGAGTTAGGACAGTTGCATCGTCCCTAGGCTTTCGAGCCTTAGCCCTCTTTGGCGTCGGAGACTCCTCCGGTGTCTCTTTCTTTCTCATTTTTCCTGTGGCAGGATTTTGGGTCTTCTCTTCGCCAGAAGGAGGCGATCTCATTGAAATGGATTCCCCGAGGCCTGCATAAGCGAAGAATATCAAACATACCGCCAGAAAATCTATTTATGAAGAATTTGGAAGTGATAGTGGTGAGGGCGTACCATGATTTTTGGCCTCCCATCGAGTTTTGGCCAAGTCACGCCAAACGCGCTTGTCATATGAGGAGGTGGAGTCTAAGAGTTTAACCCATCCCGGGAGGTCCGTGACTACGCTAGGGAACCACACGGTGGGTGTGCAACCAAAAGGGAATCAATTTAAGAATGGAAGGAATTAATTCAAAAGGGAAAAAGAGGGCATTCAGATGATAAAACATGCTCGGGTAACGACACTTACCTCTCATATTCCATTCCTTAGGGAATGGCATCTTCTCGGTAGGGATGAGGTCTGAAGTCCTGACTCAAACGAAGCGACTCATCCACCCCCGGTCCTTATCTTCATCGATGCTGGCAAAAAATGCTTTGGTGGAGCGACGTTGTAGTTTGACTAGGCCCCCTTGATAGAGATGAGGGCTATACAATCTAATCAGATGATCGAGGGTGAAAGGCATCCCCTCGACCATGTTAGAGAAATATCTAATCAAATAGACGATTCTCCAAAAAGAAGGATAAATTTGCCTAAGCGTCACTCGATATTGTCGGCAAAAATCGAGGATCACATGGACTATTGGGCGGGGAGGGGNGATATGTATACACGCTGAGGAAACTAGTTTTGCGCATAGTTACAACTTGTTCTAGTGAAGGGATTTCCACTTGCACCGCCTCCCCCCAGCGGCAATCTATTTTTACCTTCTTCACATCGGCCACTAGATTAATGTACCGGGATATGGGCTCACATCGGCCCGATAACGAAGAGGGTTTATCAATTTTAAAGTCGGACGATGTCTCGAGGGGCCCATGAATACACTTCTCAATACTAGGAGGTGCTGTTGTTTTGCTCTTGGACGAGCGTGACGAGGAAGGGGATTCCTCTCTTTGAGGGACCATCTTAGATGTTTTTGCCATGATAAAATTTCAAAGCAAGAAGAGAGAGCTGATGCAGAAATGAACGCAGAAAGTAGGTGAAAACGGAATGTTGTTGATGAAGATTTGAATATTTTAAGATGTTGTAAAAATGTAAAAGGCAAAGAAATGAAGTATTTATAGAAGTCATCTAAGCATATTGGTGGAGTTGAAAAGGCGACCAATGGCAGTTCGTAGGCTTTTCGAGAACCGTGTTGACAAAGACCCCTGTACGACCTTTCTGTCACATCATTTAATGAACTCACATGGTTGACGTCACAACGAGGATATCGAAGAGGCAAGGATTCATGATCATTTCTTATCATTTCATTCTAAGAAACGTGTGGACTATCTGTATACGGCCAAAATCAGGGAGTTTGATTTTGAGAACACTGTGGCACTCCACGACCGGCCTCGAGAAGCTCGTTGCGGAATTTGAAGTTTGACCCCGAGGTACACCCCTCGAGGGAGCATATCGAGGTTCACTCTGCTCCACCTCGGAGCAGTGTCAATCGATGATCATCGTCGAAATGCGAGAAATTCCCAAGGACACGTTGTTAAAGCTGACCAGGTCTGCAAGAATAGTACAAGTCCATACTGAGCCGTTATATAGTTGTACCAATAGTATTTCTCTGCATTAATTAGACATGTACTATGTTGGGATTCCCCCTCCTATAAGAAGGGGACCCCAATCATTCTTGTAAAACATATATGATACATTCAATACAAGAGAACATTCTCTGCTCTCTTTGTTCAACATTATCTCTCAGATTTATTGCTCCTTACTTAGTGTTCTTCGTTTGTTATCTTCATTTATTATCTTCATTTATTTGTTCTTCATTGTTGCTCATCATTAGCCGCTAAAGACTATCCCCGAGGCCCCCAATATCTCTATATCTTCGTCGATTGCTCATTACTTGCCACCCTAGCTAGACCTCGAGCCCCCCTGTTCCAGTCAGCCCGAGGCCCAACCTTGTGATAACTTCGGTTTGCTTATCTCATTTTCATAACTTGCACTTGTCATTTCCCAACAATCAACTAGTGTTAAAATAGATCTCATATTTTTAGAACCACAAATCAAATATAATTGTAAAAACCATTATCGAGGTAAACACCGAAAAAATAGACTTTGTGCCTGCAAAGAGAATTCTTGAAGCAAAAACTCCTTGCTATCATTTGTTAGCCAATAAATAAATTCAGGGAAATTCCGTAAATAGATAACGTGGGTTGTGCTTAAAGTTATAAAAGTGGCTATACCCTTGCTAGGTGAACTTTTTACTTATATGAATCTGTATTTTTATATTAAAATTAAATTGTAATAAGCTGGTTTATGTTTGACTAACATTTAGAGGAGTAGTGTGCTCTTTTATTTGTTCTCGACTTTCTCGCGATGTCGGGCACGGGCACTAACCATCTAGTAATAAAATAGAATTAATAGCTCAAACATAACATTAGAATTATAGTTGATTGGTAGAACAAACAGAAGTATTGTAGTTGCTTATTCGGATTGTTCATCATTCTTCTCTCCAGCGTTGTCATTACCTCTAGTTTTGCTCAGCTAGTTGTTTCTTCATTTCCTCAAGTTTAGCCTTGTTAAGAGCAGCTAGCTTTAACAAACCTTTAGTTTGTCTAACATCAAGTTCATTCATGCTCTTTCCCTTAACAATTTCACCGAACAGGAACTCCATTTCCATCTCCTCATTCTTTTGCTCCATTTTTCTAATATCTTCCTCCTTGGCCTTCTCTTTTTCTGAGAGGTAGGTTTCAAGTGTAATTAACTTCTTCATCCTTCCAACCTCGAGGTTCTTTAAATAATTCTTGAATATCTCCGTAGCTTGAGCTTCAGATGGCCAATAAATAGGACTAGTTTCCCATGGACTAAATACAATTATTGCGATTTGTATAGCACATAAAATCGAGAGCTCTTTTGCTTGCTTGAACAAACTTGTTGTTCTTTTCAAAATGAGGGATTTCTTCTCACTTTCACTCATTTCGCTACTCTTCTTATGCTTCTTGCTAGCCATATTGGGCACACACACACACAAAAAAAGAAATGGAAAATAAAATGAGGAGCAGGGGCTTATATATAGATGCCTAAAAACATTGTTAAAGCCAGACAATTAAACAATGTCAAGCAGATTTAGAAAGTCTAGCTGGTGAATGAGCACAAGAGAAACTAAATCTAATTCATTACATTTTCTCCAGTCAGTGTATTAATGCTTTTCTTATTTAGACAACTTGAGCAATCAACCCAGGGCTAATGTGAATTATTGGTAATGATGAGTTTACCATTCTAGACTCTAAGAAATTTCACTAAGTCAATACCATACGATTTTAAAATTTTACCTTTTATAACCAACTTCTATATATATAGTTATTCTATTGTAACTTGAAGAATGGTGGGAAAAAGGACCTTGCATACACACGGAGAGGGTAGTGAGTGTACAAGTGGTGCAATGTGAGTGGTTGAATTTGATACAAGTGTACAATTGGTAAATCCCAAAATTATTATTATTATTATTGTTGGTGAAAAGAAAGAAATCTTATTGATCATCCGAACAAAACACAATAAATAGTAAAACAGTAAAAGCCAAAACTAGAGACAAAACTAGGAACAAAACTATGGAGATCTCCTAATGTCTCTAATTATCCCCCCATCTATACGTTAAATCTAATACTATGTAAATCTTCTATCCGTCTCCTATCTCTGTCATTCTTACTTGGTATCATAACCTCTGTGACTCTATATTTACATTCAACTTTGACTTTCTTACAACCTTTATGGGGCAGGGGAACTTTATGATGAAATAGGTAAGAGTTGCTAGAACAAATCCTCGACTGGTCCTGTTCTGTACAGCTCTAGATATTCTCCTCAACAGTCCTTGGTCCTCCCTGTTTATAATGTAGATTCCTAGCCATTTCAGAATTCTCTCAAGTCAGGACTTAGAAAAGGCAAATTCATAGAATTGACGGCCTATTGTTGTCCACATATTACACACATACTGTCTGAACTGATCATTCCCATTCTTACAAGTCTGTCTCTTGTAAGGAGTCTTTCACACATGAACTTCCAACATATGAAACTATGTTTGGAAATATTTCTCTTGCTCCATACCCATCTGCTCCATTGGCATAGAATCCGAGCTCCTCTTAGCCATTTGTAACCACTCTGAAGATGCCATCTATTCTGCACATAACCTACTACAACTTTGTCCCTGACAGAACATATTTTCTTCCAATACCAGTTGCTCTCTTGTGTTGCAGAATATGTCCACCCTTTCAAGTAAATGCGCTCCACCCATTTAACCCAAAGATTATCTGCTTTTCGAGCAATGTTCCACCACATACTTTGATATGGCGGCTTCATTCCATGTAACACATTCTATTATACCTAGTCCCCCTTTTCTTCTTGGTCTGCATACTAGATCCCGAGCACCTAGTGGAGCTTTATTTGAAGCCACCTTACCATCCAATAGGCAGATTCCACATATAGCAGTAATACTTTTCAGGATTTTCTTAGGGAGTAAGAAGATAGAAGCCCAATAGGAGTGAATATGCTTCATAACAGAGTTAATCATTTCCACCCTTCCTGCATAAGACACGCGCCTTGATCCCCAGCTTTTGATTCTGTCAGTCAATTTGTTAATGAGCGTTTCATAGTTCATTTGTTGATATTTTCTTAGAGGCAATTGGCGCCCGACGTACCTGAATGGAAGCTTCCCTCTTTTTTACCCCGTTAATTCACATAGGTTTTCCATGGTTTGTGGAGCCATGTTAACACTAAAAATATTATACTTTGTCGTACTGGGGGTCAGGCCAGATTTAGAGAATGCTTGAAGCCTGTCACGATCAAAAACTCAACTAGTCATGATAATACCTAACCCAACCCCTTAGGTAAACCAAATAACAGTCAGAACATTTCTAATGAACTAAAAGTGGTCAACGAATGAAATAACTGAAATTCCATACAATATCCCAAGGTCTGGTAGTACAAGTCACGAGCCACTAAGACTTAGATTTACAAAGCTGGTATGAAATAAATACAACATTTGTTAACAAATGTACATAGCCAGAATTCAAATCTAACACTACCAAGGAGAAGTGGTAGTTATATTCGGAAGGCATGTACATCTTCAGTGCCAGCTCCCGTCATCCACACCATCTCAGCTCCAAGATCTGCACACAAGGTAAAGAAGTGTAGTATGAGTACAACCGACCATATGTGCTCAACAAGTATCATAACTAACCTCGGCAAGGTAATAGAAGCAAGAATTATAAATGATATTCGTCAATCACCTATATAAGTTAATAAAATTCCAACAAGAATAGAACATGAAGTATGATCAAATCATGAAATCTCATATAAAATCACCTTGGTGCACACAATTACGTATCGTACTCTGCTCAGTTAGCAATCCAGCATATAAGGAGATATGCAAATAAATCAAGTAACCAACCAAGGAAATTGCAAGTAAGGATGAAATGCAATAACCAAATACCAATTCATTGCGGCGCGTAACCCGGTCCTAATAAAAGTCACAACATGATTCTAAGGCCCACATCAGAATCTCAGTAATAGAATCAAACTAATAACCAGCTCTCCCAGAGCTCACATCAAACAAAAACCTGTGAGTTTCTCACAATTCGCGTGTACACCATCAAGAGAGAAAAATGTGATGGTGACCCTAAGGGGATAAATTCGTATCCAAACGCAGCTCGGACTGCTCACGTGCTATAGCTCAGTCCAAACCATATCACACATAAAGCAGATATACAAGAATACATGTACATGATCAAAGAATAACAAACTTCATACTCTTAGACTGGTACAAGTGCTAAGGTGTATGTATGTGCAAGTGTGATGTCATTACTCAAATCACGTGAATACATCACAAAATAACAACTATCAAGATTAATCATGAGGTTTAACCTCTATGCAACTTTAAACATGACTCAAATAGCTCACAACAGGGGTACAAATTAGAGTAACATCACAACATGAAGCTTAAAAATAATTCAAGGTATATCATAGCCTAAATACTACCCAAAGCATAGAAAATACTCGCGCACATCGGCTTAGCTCCATATATGTACATCACATATAATAGGTAGGTATCACGAATAACTCAGGAAACTAGTACCTCAACCATGTTTAGGTAAGATACTCACCTCAAGCAAGCCAAAATAATACTGTA
Organism: Nicotiana paniculata; assembly: GCA_005239505.1. Taxonomy (NCBI): domain Eukaryota; kingdom Viridiplantae; phylum Streptophyta; class Magnoliopsida; order Solanales; family Solanaceae; genus Nicotiana; species Nicotiana paniculata. Next base: position 19,290 of record ML304279.1, read on the forward strand.
GAAGCTCCATCCCGCACAAATCAACCTCCAAACGGCTCGAAACTAGCCAAAAGAAACTTAGAAACATCAAATAATGCCATATGAATTGAACTCACACGATAAATGTCGAATCTTTAATCAAATACTCAAAGTCATTAAAAACGAAAACTCAGGCCCACACCTCAGAACCCGATAAAATTCACAAATTTCGACAACTCATTAGAATATGAGTCAAACCATACTAATTTCACTCAAATCCTACCCTAAATCGATGTTCAAATCTCAAATATTCACTCTCTAAAGTTCAAGTCAAAATCCCCCCAATTTATCTCTTCAAAATCTTAATTTAGGTGTAATAATCCATGAAAAAATAAAATATATAATCAAAACAAGATAAATTACTTACCCTCAAGATTTGGATGTTTATCTCCTCCAAAATTGCTTTGCTTGTACTTCAAGAACTCAAAAACTAAAGAAAATAAATTCAAAATCCCGAAATTAGATGTTATAATACACTTTCAGTTGTCCTTTTTCGCGATCACAGTCAAATACCTCGTGATCGCAATTCCAAAAATGTCAGTTTTACCTTTTGCGATTGCGTCGATGAAGCCCCGGGATCGCAGTGAACAAACACATTAAACCTTTCTAAATTATTTCCAGATAGCCTGTCGTATAACAACTGTCACGACCCGATTTCATTATAGGCTATGATTGTCGAAGCACCTTTCCTAGGCAAGCAAACATTGGACAATATAGTGATTTCTAATTTTTTTTAATAAGTTTTCTAAGTGAACAATATTCTTCATTGTTAAAAGGCTTAGGAATTTACCGATGTCAAATAATTAAACAAAAGCAAATGAGTGCATATCGAAATCATAAAAATAAATCCAAAAATCATAAGTCCACTAGTGTGTGTGCCAAAACCTTGTGTCACAAGTATATGAGCATTCTAGTAGAATATACAAAAGAATACTAATCTACTGTCTGAAAGGAAACAAAATGAAAATATAGCATAAGAAAACTCAAGCTGCTGCAGAACGGCTCGGAAAGGCAGCTGGCGTGAAGTCTCAAGGTGTAAGTCAAGTATGCGTGCCAGACTGATATCCAGATGCACCTGCCTCAGATCCTCAACATTTAAGTGCAGAAGTATAGCGTGAGTACATAAACAATATGTACCCAGTAAGTATCTAGTCTAACCTCGACGAAGTAGAGACGAGGGATCGACTCCGAAACTTACTAAGGGCCAACAATATGATACTATGAAATTATTATTAAACATGATATAGAGATAAAAATAAAACTCAAAATAAGAAATAACTGAACAATCCTTTCACCATAATTTAAGAATCGAATAATTTCCTTAATTTAAAATGAATCATCTCTCAAACAAATGAATTAATACCAAATACGAAAGGGACTTCCAGTTCTATTATCACGCACGAATTCTTCCGAGGACGTACGACCCAATCCAACTATACATATACATAACTGTATGCAATGCTGAGGAGAGAACGACATGAATCATAGATGCATCTATTAATTTGCCGAGGCGAACAACTTGCTCCCATGAGAGTAGTGGAAAAAGTCACCCCGCTCGCGGAATATACTTGCGATGCGGTCAAATATAATTTATCAAATTAATCATAACATCCCTCGATTTCTTTTCAAAATAAAGAAATTCAACTTGAAATCTTTGAAATCTTAAAATCCTTAACTTATCCCCATTCAATACAATTAACAAATAAAATCAGATAACAGTGTCCACAAAGCATGGTATAAACCTAAAACTACTGTTGGTCCCAAACGCACACGCAAGTATACATGGTCGTAGCAAGTAATATAATGTTAAATCGAATGTCGAACCCACAGGGACTTGCGTAAACTACTTGCTGAATCACTCTAGTTGTTATTTAATCGATCCAAAACAAAATCCAGGAATGTAACTAATTTATTCTACGATTCTATGAACTAACTAATTTTCAAGTGACAAGAATATTGTTGTGTGTATTCAGTATAGACAAATATTCTAGGATTGTGATCAATTCACCACTCATATTGCATTCTAATTAACTCTCCCTTTCATATAATTCACTCATGGTTAATAATTAATCGATAAACGCTCTCATAGACTTCTCTCGAAGCACTACTCGCCTATTCTCAATAGATTAACGCCTATATTCCTATGAAATTAATCTATTAGAACGCACTAAGATTACGATGTTTAGTTAAGCATGGTGACTGGGTATATTCCTATCCTAACCACAAATCCGCTCCCTTGAAGGGTTAAGATCGCGCTCTCTTCAATTCTTGTCTAATCTATATACGACTTTCCCAAGCATAACATAGATAGTATATAGAACCTAACTGCTGGCCAGACAATTAAGCAATTAAATGCAGAATTGAAGAAACAACCATATATTGAGTGAACTATAATCAAGGTTAAATTAATGTCGAATAACAATATTCATGGCTAAACCACAACCCCAGAATAATGGGTGCTTATCCACTCATGCTAGAGTCAAACAATTGCATAAGTTTTGCATAAATGGAATATACTAGAATAAGATGAAGAAAACTGAGAAATCTTCTGCTTCCTAATGATCCCGTGTGTATCTTCTCTCCAAAATGGCATCCTCCCCTCAAATTTGTGTTTTTGGGTCTATTTATATGTTGGGACAAACCCTAAGCGTGTAGGAGACTTCTATTCAAATCGGGAAACACTTAAAACCTTCTAAACTCGGATTTGACCGGACCAGGGACCCCAGGCATTAAGCCTCAAATGCCTAGCTATAGCCTGGGCAGGCCTGGCGTTAGGGATCTAACGCCCAGCTAACGCTTGGTCATGCCAGGCTCTAGGGCTCTAACACCCGGCAATAGCCCGGGTCACTCCTTTTCGACTCTTGAGCATATTTTTGACGTTTATGCATCCATTTAGCTCGGCTTCCATCTCCAATTCACCTACACATGAAATAGACTCCATTATGCACATATGACGTGTATTTTTATCACAAATGCAAATAAAATGTATGGTACATAATGCTTAAAACCATGAATTCTAGCCACACATCAACACCCCACACTTAGACTCTTGCTCGTCCTCGAGCAATGGGACAATCTATTACCCTTCAACACGTACACATTTCATTAACAAGGAGTATTTCACTTTTCAATCACACACATTAACCCTTAACTATGATCGATACCAGCAATCAAGTATGAACATACAAAATTTCACATTCTTTCCCTTCTTTAAACATGCCCAAGTATAAAAATTTAATCAATCATACCAACAACCTAATTGCAACCACCCAACCTCAAGAGTCGACTTGCAACTATTAAGCCCTCTCAATTCACGCACCTACCCAACAAGAAAGTTACAACATTACCAATCGTTCATGAGATCATGTGCCCTCACCAACAAAAAAAGAGTGAATATAACTAGTCCACACATTCAAATATGCTTTTGAACATTATTCAAGGACATCACACAATTGAACAAATTCACTCACTCTCACAAAGAATTCATATGCATCCCCTGGTCGTACCATAAGCTTGCCCTTGGTGTAGATCTCCACTAATTCAAGTTAGCCAAGTCTAGGATCAATTAGAACTTTTAAGGTTGTAATGTAGGCTAAGGGACGGGTAGGATATATTTAGAAGTAGTGACTAACTCTCCTAAGAACTTTAAACACTACCTTCACAAATCAACACATATTCTTCTCAACCAATTCACTTGCCACAATTCAAATTCAATATAGCCCTTTTTCAATTAAGCACTTCTATATTTTCACTAGCAGAAACTAATAGAAATTTGGAGGTGTGTATCTTTTTGTACATACTTTTACTATCATTTTTTTTTCTTTCTTTCCTACACACACTCCATACATGAAGATTCAATGACTAGTGACTTTTGATTACAATTTTTGTGCACCAACGGGCCCTTACATGGCTCCACGCAAAAACTAATCCCCATTGTCCCACCTTACTTCTTTTAGCGACTAAGTGCCTTAGGAGGAAAAGGTGCAAAAATCTCAATTTAAGAACAAAATAGGGGTGCGGCTTGCAACGCGGGTACCACAGAAAAGGTCAAAAGGCTCAAAGGGGCTAGTAATGGAATTTTTTTTAATTCTTATGTGACAAGCACATCCATGATCAAGCAAGAAAATTGCCTACGTCATCCCCTAAACTAGCATCACCTACAATTTCGCTTCGATTAACACACGGGGCAAGTTCTAGACTACACATGATAGCATAGAAAATCACTAAAACTCACTCACACATTGCACATGACTCAATCACGATGGTTTTATTCAACTCTCAAGTCAAGCAAGCACACAAAATTGATAGAATTAAGCAATATCACACTATTTAGCATACAAGTCAAACAACTGAGCTAAGTCATCACAAAATAGGCTATTTATTTTTACTCAGGTATCACATGTCAAACCAAATATAAGGGAAAGCAGAATGTATGTCATAACTTAATATGCCGACATCAAACATATCATAAGGTATTTCACAGTAACTCAGTTTCTTCCTAACTACTCTAAGAAAAACAAAAATAACTTAAACTACCCGGTTCAAGTTACACCCTTGGAAAAGAACCGTGGTCCAAAGAAAAACCAAGGGGGAATCACTACACTACCTAAAACAAAAAATCTTTTTGGTATTTTCTTTAGACTTACTTCCCTTAAGAGAACTGTCTAGGAGATCCATCGTCGGGAAGAGTCCACATATTTATATATATATAAAAAAACAACTACAAGAACTTAAAAGAAAAATCATTTACTATCATGAATACAAAACTACAACACGAAACCACATACGGTACAACAATTCCACAATACGTATGTACAACACCCCACACTTAACATGCACTGTCCCCAGTGCATCATATATAGACAAAACAAGTAATAGAAGCACGGTACAAGAAACTCCATGATCATTCAGCGTCTTCATCATTTGACGCTCTCCATTCCTCCTCATGCTCATATTCTCCATCATCTTCCTCATCTGAGCGCATCGGTTTTGCATCAGAGTCGTCATTGATATCCTCATCATCTGGGAGCCTGTATCCCTCACCTGCTCCAATCATCTGCTGAGCGTGAGCATTGAGCGGGTATCTCTGATCCAACTCATCTCTCTCTTCAACTGACGTTGGGCGACCTCCTATGCGCGATTGCAAATCCATCATCCCATAAAGATGGGCCATGAAGCTATCATCCCGCGTATTGCGCTTGGCATTGGTCAATGAAGACTCTTCTTTCAGTCTTAAGCCAGTGATATCAGTATCTCGTGCGATTTGATCAATGGTATGGTCAAAGTTGGGATCAACCGTTACATTTTCATTTAGCAGGATTTGAGTCAGGAAATTTGGGAATGGTATTCAATCAATTCTATTGCTGGAACGCACCAACCCCATTTGATAGCGCATCAGATGGCCCACATTCACTCTCTGCCCCGTCATGAGGAAGTAGAGCACACAAATCCTCTCTCGGCTGATTAAGGTGTCATGGTTTCATGCTAGTATCCGTGCATTAATCACTTTAAGCCACACCTGGGTTTCAGCCTTCATTTTCTTCTTAGGAAACCTTTTATGGCAATTTATGGCTCTATCCCTAATCCAAGAAGCCCTGGACTCAACCCCACAAAGTGTGTGCCTCACCTCCCTATTGTTAGGATGGCGGATGAATTGCTCTGGAGGCTCCACCGGAATATTTGGTGCACCTAGAAAATCGCATATGGCCTTGGCTGAAAAATCCACCAAGTGCCCACGAATTGACAATCCGTCCTTCTCCTTAGGGTCAAACCCTGCATAGAATTCCCGGACTAAGTTAAGGTTGATGTTACCATTGTGCCTGAACACATATCCTAAGCCCAACTCCTGGATGCTCCTCCAAATCGATGGGAATTTTGTTCTCAGACTCCTTTCCTTAATGGCCCCTTCAGGGTGAACATGTTTGGGCTTGCAGCATGCATACCATTTTCTGGATTGTACTGATATGCTGTTGATACCATATTCCCGTTGACCAACGGGTTGCTGTGTCATAGCAGCGACAGCAGCTACCGCTTCCTCACCAGTCATACTGGAAATAGCATCTCCCCTTTTTCTTCTCTTCTGAGGTGGTGGGGGTTTTTCTTTGATTTTTGATGGGGCCGAAGACGTGGCCTTTCCTTTGCCTGTGGCTCTTCTGGGTAGAATCTTTTGCCCTGTACAAATGATCAATAGTTAGTGGGTGTCACAAAGTGTGTACTATATGATTTCCCAATGTGCCAAGGTTACTCAGACTTCACCTTGGTGCGTTTATGAACAATTGACACATAAGGCTTCTCGTGAACCTCTTCACACTTAAAATTTCATGGAGTTCAAGATGCATGACCCTAGTGGTTTGTTTCCTGGAGACTCGGGCTCCAAATGGGATATGTATTGCCATTGAGGCATTACATCGAGCACTTGGCTAGAACAATTGCCATGGAAGCTCTTATGGACTTGAGGGACTGCCTCATGTACCCAAATCTGGTTAGGGTTCCATAATACAACTTAGCTACACAATTTTAGCCCATTCCTAAAGGGTTTCGGGGATTGGGATTCACAACATAATACAATATGACCATGAACTTCATAAACCCTTAAAGAATCACCATGAATCAAGGATACACCTTTCATAATTGTAACACCCAATTCGAAGTAACAAATGATAGGAATAGAATCATACCTCAATGATTGATGTGTGTTTGTCGGATGAAGTGCACCATGAAAATCGAACCTGTGCAAATTTTTGTGTGCTGTGGGTGTTGTGTGGCTGAAGATGTGTGTGTTAATCTATGTGTTTTGGTGTGAGTATGTGAGAAAATCTGTGTTGGTTGTGTTTTTGGGAGTAGAAACTTGCTTGAGAGAGGGTTGGGAGATGTAAAAATAAGAAGAGGGAACGTACCTGGCGTTTGGTGTGCGTTTTAGTCAATAATCCCGGGCACCCTGGCGTTATCCAGGCGTTAGAGCTGAAACGCCCAGGCCACCCTGGCGTTAGCCAGGCGTTTGAGGCTTATCGCTCAGTGCACCCTGGCCTTAGCCAGGCGTTTGGGGATAATCGCCCAGTACACCCTAGCCTTAGCCAGGCGTTTGGGTCTTGTCGCCCAGTGCACCCTGGCCTTAGCCAGGCGTTTGGGGATTATCACCAGTGCCCCTGGCTTTAGCCCCACTTTCCGTCATGCTAAAACACTGCTCCCTTCACCGAAATGCACTTGCAAGCTCGTTAGTACCTATAATTACACGAAATACTTCTAGCTATGCTAAGATTTAACTAAGCATTGGGTTGCCTCCCAATAAGCGCCTTAGTTAACGTCGCGGCACGACGATTACAACAAGTCCATAGGTTGCTTCCTATGAAGCGCCTGATTTAACGTCGCGGCACGACGCAGAATCTCGCCTCACTCATCAGCGAGCACGTCTTTGGTCTTCTCACAATTTATGGTACCACCCCAATAGTGTTTGACTCTATGTCCATTCACTAAAAATTTTCTTTCACCATGTATAGATGGAAACTCAAGTGCACCATATGGGGTGACTCTCACTATCTCAAACGGGCCTAACCATCTCGATTTCAGCTTTCTAGGAAACAGTCTAAGCCTTGAATTGAATAATAGTACCCGTTGGCCTGGCTGAAAATGACGTGGATTTATATGTTTGTTATGCCATCTCTTGGCCTTTTCTTTGTAAAGTTTGGCATTTTCATATGAGTGCAACCTGAACTCATCCAATTCATCCAACTGCAACAATCTTTTCTCACCCGCGGCTTCAAGGTTCATGTTTAGCTTCTTGATGGCCCAATACGCCTTGTGTTCAAGATCTACGGGTAGGTGACATGCCTTCCCATAGACCAGCTTGTACGGTGATGCCCCAATTGGTGTTTTGGACGCTTTTCAGTATGCCCACAATGCATCATCTAACTTAGCAGCCCAATCTTTCCTGTTCACACTTACCATTTTCTCTTTGCTTGATTTCTTTGTTGGATACCTCTGCTTGTCCACTTGTTTGAGGGTGATATGCTGTTGCAACTCGATGACGGACCCCATATTTAGCTAAAAGTTTATTCAACAACCGATTCCAAAAATGGGTTCCTTCATCACTAATCAAGGCACGTGGAGTACCAAATCTGGAGAATATATTCTTCTTCACAAACGCAGCGACAACCATGGCATCATTAGACGGCAATGCAATTGCCTCCACCCATTTTGACACGTAGTCAACTGCCAGCAAAATGTATTTATTTCCCCTGGATGATAGGAATGGACCCATAAAGTCTATCCCCCATACATCAAAAATCTCTACCTCCAAGATATTATTCAAAGGAATCTCGTGCTTCCTTGTTATCGTTCCTGTTCTCTGGCACTGGTCACACTTTTTAACAAATACGTGGGCATCTTTGAATAGCGTTGGAAAAAAAAACTAGATTGTAGGACTTTCGCCGATGTTCGATCGCCACCAAGATGGCCCCCATATGGTGATTCATGACAATCATACATCACCAGTTCCACTTATATATCAGGAATACATTTACTCATTAACTGATCACCACATTCTTTGTACAGGTAAGGTTCATCCAGTAGTAAAATTTCACATCGCGTAAGAACCTCTTCCTTGCTTCAGATTCTAATTTCGGAGGAAGTAGCCCACTCACCAGATAATTTTCATCCTCACAGTCTTTTTCATCCCCAAACAACACTCGCTCAAGAGGGTCAATAGAATTCATGTAGGGAACCATTGACTCTGATTTGCTTTCCACTACAGTAATCATGGATAGCTCTTTATAGTGGACAGGTAACTTGAGTGCCTTATAAACATTAAACACCTCCACTCGATCACCAACTCGCATTGTCATTTTCCCTTCACACACATCGATGATAGCTCGGCCCGTAGCTAGGAATGGATGCCCCAAAATAAATGGTACTTCCTGATCAGGCTCATAGTCCAAGATAATGAAATCAACTGGGAATATGAAGGAGCCCACCTGAACCAGCACATCTTCAATTACTACCTCAGGATGAGCAAGGGAGCGATTAGCCAATTATAAAATCACCGTTGTTGGGCGTGGTTCACCCAACCCCAACTGCTTGAACACAGATAGCGGCATCAAATTAATACTTGCCCCAAGATCGCACAAAGCTCACCCGACTGCATGCTTACCAATTGAGATTTGGATAGTAAAACTACCCGGATCTTTTAATTTCTGAGGTAGCTTACTTTGAATCCTTGAGCTAACTTCCTCAGTGAGTGCCACAGTTTCAAACTCAGTCAGCCTTTGTTTATTGGCCACAATGTCCTTGATGTATTTAGAATATTTGGGCACCTCCTGCAAAATGTCTACTAGTGGAATATTGATTTGTACCTGCTTCAAGAGGTCAAGAAAATTTTTGTATGCTGCATTATCTTTTATCTTTTGCAACCTTTAAGGGAACAGAGGGGGTGGCTTCGCAACAAATGGTGGGGGTTGCTCAGCCACCACCTCCTTTGTTGGCTTATTTGATTCTTTCGGGTTGTCTGATGTTGATTCAATAGTGGTTGGTTTCTCATCAAAAATTACCTGCTTTCTCTTCTTGGAATGGAGTTCTTCCAATTGATTCCCATTCCTCAATGATATAGCATTAACATATGCTTTAGGATTAGCTTCAGTGTCACTTGGAAGAGCCCCCGTTGGTCGGGTATTTTGAGAACTGGCGAGTTTCCCCACTTGACGTTCTAAATTTTTCATCGCTACAGTTTGGGCTTGGTGATCAGCCATTATTTTCTGATTGAAAGCAAATTGGTCGTTCATCATTCTCTTCATAATCTCCTCAAGGCTTGCTGATGGTTTAGCCTGAGGTGGTTTATACTGCTGTTGAGGTACTGGATGCCTGTAGTTATGCTGAGTGCTTTGATATCCATCCCAAAAGAAGTTTGGGTGGTTTCTCCAGTTAGGGTTATAAGTGTTTCCATATTGATTTTCTTGTCCCCTATTCACATTACCCACGAAGCAGACAGACTCTAGGTTAACTGCGCATGCATCACTCGAATGACCCTCTCCACAGACTTCACAAAATACCTGAATCTGTTGTACTGGTTGGGCTTGTTGTACTGGTTGAGGTTGTTTCTTGTTAATGATCAAGTTCATCTGATTGGCTTGGTTAGTCAATGTGGAAATCTGAGCTGACAATGCTGAGACCACATCTAGTTCAAGAACCCCTAGTGACATTTGAACCACATTTCTCCCCATCTCACATTGCCAGTCTGGATTGCTTTTGGAGAATTTATTCAGCAATGCAAATATTTCATCATAATTCTTCTCCAACACCTGACCTCCGGCTACTGCATCTACCATAATTTTTGTTTGCGGATGGAGCCCCTCAATGAAAGTATGAACTAACACCTCGTTTTTCTGATTGTGATGAGGGCAGCCTCTAAGTAGCCCTTTGAATCTTTCCCATGCCGAATATAACGATTCACCCATTTTTTGTCTAAAGGAGACTATCTCACTCTTGATCTTTGCAGTCTTTCCTAAAGGGAAGAACCTTGCCAGAAATTTTCTTCCCAAATCATTCCATGTTGTGATGGAATTAGCTGGTTCTGCCTTCAGCCATCGCTTTGCTTCATCCAATATAGAGAATGGGAACAGCGTGAGTCTCACATAATCTGGCGTGACCTCGTTAGTGATATAAGTATCACTAATATCCAAGAAGTTCAGAATGTGCTGTTGTGGATCCTCGTGTGGAAGACCCAAAAACTGCCCGTTTGCATGAAGTAGTTGGATCATGCTCTGTTTCAGCTCAAAGTGCCCAGTGATTCTGGGCTTCACGACGCTGGAGGTGACATTAGCAATACTGGGCATTGCCACCTCCCGAACAGCCATGTGTTGTTCCTCTGCCATGTTCATAGGAAATCGGATGAAGTCCTGAATATTGTCTGTAACTCTTGCTTCTCGCAATCTCCTGTGAAATGATCTCCCACGTTCGAGGTCAAAGCCGTCAAGTCTATCCTAGATTCTGACCCTACGCATTCACTCGAAGTTCATGAGATTAGAGCAAAAATCACGTGACATTAGACTTAATGAAATAAACAATTAAAGCAAGTAACTAAAAAGTAGTCTATATTCAAGTCCCCGGCAGCGGCGGCAAAAACTTGTTGGTCCCAAACGCACAAGCAAGTATACGTGGTCGTAGCAAGTAATATAATGTTAAATCAAATGTCGAACCCACATGGACTTGCGTAAACTACTTGCTGAATCACTCTAATTTTTATTTAATCAAGCCAAAACAAAATCCAGGAATGTAACTAATTTATACTACGATTCTATGAACTAACTAATTATCAAGTGACAAGAATATTATTGTGTGTATTCAGTAGAGACAAATATTCCAGGGTTGTGATCAATTCACCACTCGTATTGCATTTTTATTAACTCTCCGTTTCATATAATTCACTAATGGTTACTAATTAATCGATAAACACTCTCATAGACTTCTCCTGAAGCACTACTCGCTTATTCTCAATAGATTAACGCCTATATTCCTATGAAATTAACCTATTAGAACGCACTAAGATTATGATGTTTAATTAAGCACGTTGAGTAGGTATATTCTTATCCTAACCACAAATCCGCTCCCCTGAAGGGTTAAGATCGCGTTCTCTTCAATTCTTCTCTAATCTATATACGACTTTCCCAAGCATAACATAGATAGTATATAGAACCTAACTGCTGTCTAGACAATTAAGCAATTAAACGCACAATTGAAGAAACAACCATATATTGAGTGAACTATAATCAAGGTTAAATTAATGTCGAATAAAAATATTCATGGCTAAACCACAACCCCAGAACAATGGGTGTTTAGCCACTCATGCTAGAATCGAACAATTGCATAAGTGTTGCATAAATNCCAGGAGTTAAGCACCAAACGCCCAGCTATAGCCTGGGCAGGCCTGGCGTTAGGGCTCTAACTCCTAGTCATGCCAGGTTTTAGGTCTCTTACGCCCGGCTATAGCCGGGTCACTCCTTTTCGACTCTTGAGCGCATTTTTGACGTTTATGCATCCATTTAGCTCGACTTCCATCTCCAATTCACCTACACATGAAATAGACTCCATTATGCACATATGGCGTGTATTTTTATCAGAAATGCACATAAAATGTAAGGTACATAATGCTTAAAACCATGAATTCTAGCCACGCATCAACTACCCGGACATAAATAAAAATAGTAGCTACATACGGACCCTCGTCACTTCGTGCGTATGTAGCCTCCACAAATAACAACACATATCAATTAAATTCACATATGGAGTAAATTCTCTCTTACAAGGTTAGAAAAGAGACTTACCTCGTCTCAAGGCCTACTTTCTGGTCCAAGATTATGCTCAAACCTGCAATTCCGCGCCAAATGACTCGAAACTAGTCAAATGTAATATAAAATAATTAATACACGTTTAAAAGTTCATATCCTTACTATCCAAATGATTTCCCAAGACTATCTGAACAATCCCTAGAATTCACCCCTAGTCCCACGTACCCGGATTCAAGAAATTTTTGAAGAAAGTTGTGACCCATAACCTCATGAACTCAAATATATAATTTTTACCAAATTCCATAACAAATTTTGTGGTTAAATCTCATTTTTATAAAAAAATCTAGCTTTTCACCTAAACCCATGATTTTCACTAATTTACATGTTATAATCTACCCATAACTTTGTATTAAACATACATTGTGTAGAACTTACTGATGTTTTATACTTCAATACCACACAAGGGGGGAGGGGGGGGGGG